>DWMG01002303.1:0-13486 GCA_018244855.1 Elbella merops
TCTCATTTGCTACGATCGGAGCGGAACGATCGACGCAAGGTTTCAAAGGATTGCAGGAAGCTTTGAGAATTAAATCCCAATTTCACCTTGTGCTTTGCTTCTTTTTCTTGGCAACTTTAAATCTTTATAAAACGTGTAATTTGGAAACCGTGGTATAAAACTGCCTTGTTGGTCGAATGGTTGCAAATCTGCCTGCCTCTTCGAGCATTACAGGCGTGATGTTACTTTTTTTGGTATAAGACTTCCTACGGCTAGACGAAGTGACGATTTGCAAAGGGCTGCAGGGTAAATCTGGCCGCGGAATCGGAAAAAACGACGTGACGATACTCATGAAGAGAAACGTATGTCCAGTGATGGATTTATACAGGCTGATGATGATGATCTTCATAATTTTACATTTCATATGAATAAGCCTAAATAGTGGTCTATGTTTGCAAAACTATCCTAATTTTCGTCCAAAATGTTAAGTCGCATTTTCTGAAATGTTTGCTTACTAAGGCACGTTCAGGTCGTTATAGAAATCTTCCGTCTGAATTTCGCACGCGTAGCTCAACTAGTTTCAGAACTCCATCTACATATATGTCTAACATATTACGTAAAAATAAAACTTTATCAAAGACGCTGGCAAAAGTTTGGCCTCTCATAATACCTTCTTAAATATCAAAGCAAAGTTTATTCAACTTGGTAACCTAGTATAGTACCTAGTTGGAAGAGCGCGTCGCAACTTGTTTCAACGTGGGGATATCTTGTTATGACTGAACACGTGTTTCCAGTAACTCCCTTCCCAAGTTCGCTCTAAAAGCTTTACACAAAGACCTAATAATGGAAGTGATAGAAAAACACCGTGCGTTTTTGGATCGTTGCAGCGATTTCTGAGCACATTCGTATTGCTGTATTGCTCAAAATAATGCTAAACATTCTGCTTGATGGCAAAAATAAATGCAGTGATAGTAATTTCGCATGTGACAAGTTCCAATGAGAAACAGACTAACAAGAAACATTTCAAGTACTTTTCCTTCTTTGTTCTATATATTTATATTCATAGTTGCATATTTTTGCAATAAACTGTTGCCTTACTTTAATTATACTAAACTTACGTAATTTACTATTCCTATTTCCATTGGTGGAAAAAGTTATAATACAAGTAAACCATATATAGGAACCTAAATTCTCACTGCCTCCCCTTCAACTACCCCTTTGATCTTAAAGCCCTCTTTATAATTTGAGTGGAAAACACGGAAATTTTCACGAATGTTTAAGCAGGAGCGGGTATCGAGAGGTATTTGACATTCGAGTACCTCCGGGGCTCGTTGCGAGCCATCAACAGAGAGAGCACCTACATCGTCGATTAAAGCTATGAATGAACACAGCAGCCAAAATGTTTGGTGAATTTTAATTAACGAGCTTTATGGAGATTTATAGAGGATACATCAGCGTTAACCCTTTTTGTCGTTTCATTGTTGAAGTTGAGTCTACCATGCTGTTAAAGTGCAAGTCAGTAAAGTTCAGATTTCAGAAAATCATGAAGAAGTCTAATGTTATAATTAGGTTTCCTCACGATGTTTTCCTTCATCATGATGGAGGTGTGCTGAAATGTGACTTGCACAATAAAGGAGAACTTTTGTGTTTTATGGCTTACATTATAATGATTTAAGTTTTGAATCTAAGTCATTCTTGTGAACCTTTTTTTTCATATATCTATATAGTCTTAACTCTATTGAGAAGATTTGATATTATGACATTTGTTACTTAATATTACCTACCTGTATATATTTTTAATTATTTTTGATGAAAAGACCCCAAAAAGTCCATGATTTTTATACATTGTATGATAGGTAGATAATAAGAATGCTAACCGTTTAAGATTATGATAAAATCCTTTAGTTTCTTCTTTGATTCAAATTCAAATTGTCTCACATGAACGCTTATTAAAGGTTCTGCTGACGTAGTCTTCTTTTACAAAGTCTCCTTAAAATTGATATAGCGATTGTTCCAAGTACCGCCTCTTAAATCTCCACTTCGTACAAACCTCACCTTTCCAAAGCAGCTTATGTCTGTCACATATGAACTATAGACCAAAGGAAAGAGCTGTGTGTGAACTGAGAACTCTTCTTACACATCTGCGCATTGCTTGAAGGTATATTTCGGTTCGCGAATATCCATTACGTATTTGTACATTTTTTCAAAGTCTTGATTTGCCGTATTAACTAAACCCGTTAGAAGTCTTTATAGTTTCACCATAGTCTGTTCTACACCTTAAGCACACAATGCCGGTGACAAGAGCCACTTCAAACAAACGGCTCCTCGACTCCAGGCGCGCTGGCGTAGTCAAAGGAACTGACTGGGACGAAGAGAAATAACAACTTGCGACGCAAACAAGCTATGGAACTATGAATTCACTTTTCCACGAATTATGCTCAAATTAAATTATTCCGCTCTTCTAAGTGCATTTTTCTTTTGTTAGCATTTCATCGATCATCTTCGACGCGTCGATTTTTTTTTACTTTATATAAAGTACTACTTGAATGAAACAAGTAAAATTCATCGCCATCATTATCACCCTCATTGTCATGGTTAACAAGATTATGCTCATCATTATAACAACCAATATCAATATCATTATCACCGTCAACATTATAATCGTCGTCATTATCATCAGGACTCCTTTTATAATACCACTGTAGAGGTCGAGTTTTCCTGGCAGCATTGATAAATGGTTAATTATTTTTAATATTTTCGCATTGGTGATAGGTCTACATGTCAGCGTTACTCATTATTGAATCAGTAATGCACGGTAATTTAACCTTGAGCGCTTAATATTTACACATATACAGGGTCATATGAGAGAAGAAACGGTCTTCGTCCTTATCGCTTCTGCTGCATTGCTGTCTCGCGGCAGACGTATCTGATAGCGTATTAGAACTCTTTTCCAGACAAACTCGATGTAAATTATTTTATGTCACCTTCAAACTGAAGTTAAAATTTTTAGAAGGCTAAACAATATAGGTAATACGATCGTTGAGCGCTAACGAGCGTAACCTAGCGTAATCGTACTACAAAGGAGAAAGGAGGTTGATACATGAGCTCGCAAATTGTTTTGCGTACCTATTTTCTCCATTTAGGGACGTCAGATATATTGCAGATATATTGCAGATATGCGTCCGATATATAACAATATTGCAAGTAAGACTTCTAATAAGTTACATTTTTTAAAGTAAAAACTATAGTAACATTCGATAGTACAACGCCAAAGTGTAGAAGGATCAAGAACAACAAAGGAAAAGTGATGACGTACATTATCGTTGCCCTAATGAAGACATGTATAATGTCAAATTACAAGTGATGGTATTACGCCTTTCTAAGAGTTTAAAAAGACTTCCAACGGTGGAAAAGTCTGGGAGTAATCAAATCAATTTTATTAATTTACAAAACTCACCAATAAACCATGTCTAGTACATGTCTAGTCTAAGCTAGTGCAGATTCAGGTGCCCATTGGTAGTAATGGCCACGTGTGAAAAGAAAGAACAAAATGAGTTCCCAATACGTATATTACGCGTAAAGAAGACATTTACTGGAGCAAATTGTACACTTTATAGTACAACAATGTTCAATTCATTTGCACATATAGTCATACTTAGAGTTCAAATTATTTATCCGTCGCCACCTACACTTTTCAGAATTGGTTATTATTTGCCAAAACCTAGAGACATTTCGCGGTGAAAATCGTGCGTGAGAAGGAATACTTGAGTGGTGCGACGGCTCCAACCGCACAACTCTTCGAACGGTTCAAGGTGCTCATTGCACGGAGATTAATCTTGTTGGGTTGACGTGGGGTTCGCCCGTAGGCGGCTTTCGTTGAGAGATTTTCGATTTCGTCTCGTTTCGGTGAGACTTGGACGCGTTTTGATTTATGCGTGGCAATAATGAACGTATTATTATTGTTATGGAAATACTGTTAAAAAAAATATTGGACATTTGACTTTTCTGTTTTCCGTTTGTTTAACAATATGACCACCGACACATGTTCTTATTTAATATCAATAAAGAGAGAAGTTAATTATTGCACGTTACAGCAAGTGGTCATTGTTTTAAAATTCGAACATCTTATTATAATTATTTCTATTACTAAGGGCAGTGCATTCATGTGTAGGAATATAGGTACAAAAATTAGGATTAAAAGACAGTCACAGTTCATTGTGTCATCTCAGAGTAGACGCATATATTGCTAATTGCTTTGACCATCTAAAGCCAGCATGACACTTTAAAACTTACATTAACGAACAAGAAATCAATAAACTTGATTATTTACGCAACAACGCCGATTAACATTATAACAAGTCTAAGGAAAACAATAATAATAACATACGACAACAATGTCTCAAAATACTTACAAAACAATTTCTCGAGTGGCTGAATTTCAAACTTGCGTAGAGCCGCGTCGAGATGGAAGCAATTATTATTATTATAACACGCATAACACAACAACAGCTCATGAAATTATCACCGAGTGAATCTCTCTCATTACAGTAATTTCAGCCACTCGGTAAGTCTTTGAGTATTTGTGAAAGACATATACGCACACTTATTTACAAATGCTAAATATCTCGCATATTAACTAATGTATGTACGTATTCTCTCCTATATTATTTCGTAATCGCGAAAATTTGGGAATGTTTATAAAACATTAGTTTTAATTGTCCTAGAGGCTGACGAATTTGGTTTTCTTGTTGTTTCTTAAATGTATGTATGTATTTATTGATGTGTATCTCCAGCTATATGTAGCACAGATATAGGTTCTGGAAACCAGGTACAGCCATGTAAATGTATGAAAAGAAGATATATACATAAGTAGGTATCATTTGGATAACCGTCTACAAGTCCATACAAATTTGATTAGGTTCTGGAAACCAGTTACAGCCATGTAAATGTATGAATAGAAGATATATATATATATAAGAAGGTACATTAAGGATAAACTTGTGATAAACAAATATAATTGTGTAAATAAGTCCCATGTAGTCTGTGACTTAGTACATACGATTTCACCTATTAAATTTTAAGGAAATTGATGCAGCAGTATCGACATGAATAACTTAGTACATAACATGTTTCTTAGCCTCTTTTAAAAGTAAAATCCATATCGAAAATTTACTTAAGCGATTATCGGTTAATCACAGTCACAAGTCGTCCAAGCGATATTCATTCTTTATAGTCAGTTGTAACAACTCTGGTGACAGCTATTATTGCCATGTTACTTACAACATCATGACAAAAGATTCAATTTGTCGATTGTTCGAGATCGATTTAAACAGTTGTTCAATTGATTACAATATTTTACACAGTACTGATTCATTTAGTATGCTCTTTTTTAACTTATTGAGGTAGTGAATGAGCGTTCAGTCCGATAGATGTTCAACAGTTCCAAAGTTTTCATCATCATTAGTCATTTTATAGTTCCACTTTTGGCTACAGGTTTCCATGACCGTTAGCATGTGTAGATTGTTTCATGCCTTAGTAAGTTTGACCGCTACACCACGCGCATCGGAAAAGTAATAGGTCTTACAAAATTAAACTGCTCCTACAATTTACCAAGATTTTTTGCATGAAAGGACCAATAAAAGAATGTCATTGCAACATTGTATTAACCTGTTCCAGGTGAAACTAAACATACAGCACCAACTCAAAATAAACATATTAGGTATACGCGTTGCTTCTGAAATCAATGAAGCTCGTACGTTTCCAGGTGATTTGATTTTTATTTATATGGCTTTAAAATCTAGTTTTGCTTGTATATCCGTGGAGTCACATTACGTATGCAACTAACGAAATGCAAGGACAATAACATGCATGTAAACGATTCAATATGTATGTACATATGTGATTGATCAAAATCGATGTTTATTTGCATTTTCCTTATCGGGGCGGAGAAAGAATGCATTTTCCAATCCCACGTCGGGACCTGGTTGTCGTAACAGACGAATAAATCTGG
This sequence comes from Elbella merops, assembly GCA_018244855.1. Lineage (NCBI taxonomy): Eukaryota > Metazoa > Arthropoda > Insecta > Lepidoptera > Hesperiidae > Elbella > Elbella merops. Next base: position 5,990 of record DWMG01002303.1, read on the forward strand.
TTCTGGCAGGTAATGGTCTCATGCGATCTACCTAGACACGGCTACATGCCCTGACCGCCTACGGGCAGCAATACAGGCGCTGCTAGAAGCCCTGTTCTACAATCCCCATCCCATATGCCGAGCGTAGAAATTTAGGTCAGCAGTGTGTGCAGCAGCTGTTACAGCAATGTCGAGCAGTGAATTTAGATTTATGATGATGTTTATATATACAAAAATTAGTGATAACAAATCATTTACTTTCACACTTACTTTCTCTCGTTTTAAACGCCGCTGATTATTCGGTATTCCAATTGCAAACAAAGGCTACAATCTATTCGGTTTCAGAACTTTGTATCCTTTTGAAAAAGGGCTTTTCGACCTCTTTATTCCAAAACGTTCTCTTCTAATTGTCTTTCCTTTTTTGTGTTGATTATGTCCATTTCCTCTGTCTTTGTCTTGTTTACATCAGGCGTAAATTTTTAATTTAATTTGGTGTTTGTGTTAAGGTAAACACTTCTAAATTGCCTTTATAATATTAATAACTTCCAAATTTGCTAAGGTGTTTCACGTAAAACTAATGAATGTCGGTACTTGGATTTGTATTTATCTAGACGAGATCGTCCAGATGGAGAACCATCTACGGGGGATTACCAGTACTTTTCTAGAGGCGACCACCTCGGTCTTCAGCAAAGATTCTATGTTAAATTTGGAATAAAAGTGATACCGAATCATGTCCAGTGCCTCGTTGGTCGAGTGATTACTTGCCCGACTGCTGATCGATAAGTCGTGGCTTCTATTCGAGGGCGGGTACTCGCACTATCGCATTTTCCTAACTTAGGTTCTAGTGGTTACTTGATTGTTACTGCTGCGGTTGCAAGTTGATAAAAGCAAATAATCGAAAGCATCACGAAATTCCTGTCCATGTGAGGTTTTATGTAAGGTTACATAATTCATAGCACTCGAGTACATATTGATGAATTTAAACCGATCAAAACAATCGTCGATATCTCGAATAAACAAAGCCATTATATCCCGGATACAGTTCGTGGTATTTATTATACATACCTACACCGGTCGGACGGACCGAATCTGAAATGTGAATTTAAAAGACATATCCATCACGACTTTACCAACCTATACATTTTGCTTGGAAATTTTTCGCATTACCTCGACTAAAATCGATTTTTTGTACAAAACCAATTTGGATTTCGTTTACGTGTTGGGAGGTTGTACATTATGCATACTGTACGTATAGGTTCGTCGTAGATGATATTAAATTGTTATACTTTATTCAATAATTTTTTTCTTCACTTAATTTACCGTAAACTTTTCCTTTGTTACAGGTACCGCAGTTTGTCCGTCATCGATCCTCCGCAAAGATACGATATATCACATAACATGGTGAACATCGGATTTTATTGTTTTCTATTAAACGTTAGACATTGATACAGTGAACTTAGCTGAATGTTAAATCGATACTGTATGAGTTCTGATATCCACAATAAATTAATTCTTACAAAAATTTCTGATCTTCATAAATTTTGTGATACAGTATGGAAATTGTCATTTGCCTGTTTTAACTCATTCTTGTATGGTTTATATAACTTATGACATTCTCCTACACCTATTTCATTCATTTTGATATGTATCGTAAAATGTAGTTGACCAATCTGCTTTAGCTTCATTTTCTTTGGAAATATGAAAAGAATGCGACATTATACCTATTTTCTTGTCACCTTTGTGAAGATTACTCTATATACAATTCCAGTTTAATAAAGTTCAGCAGTAGTCATTAAACAAATTTTCATAACATTCATGAGGTAGGCGTTATTAAAGAGCTGGACTCCGTAAATTATTCCCCTTGGAAGCTTCAGGTTTAGTACACGTACGAAGGCGACGGGAGCTGAAATTTCGCAAACATAAATTTCACAAGTGTTAACTTGCCTCCCGCCTGAAATTCGTACTGTAATTTATACACGTTGTATTCCATTATCAATGCATATGCATCAGGATTCTCGCCGAAGTTTATACTTCGTACAATTCATACAAGAGAAGCGAATCAAAATTTATGCTGTTAAATGATGCTACCATTAATATTCGACTTCTATATTTACAGCGTTCTCTTCCTTAAGTGCCAGTGTTGGTTATTATTATTTTGGAGGATCTTAGTCTTAGTTATTTTAGAGGATCTTAGGAGATCATAATCTAAATGTCCATTAACAACGTTTTATTCGATTTTTAGAATATTATGCGACCATGGGGTGTATATGCAGTCTTTAGAATTATCTTTATTCCTTGGTGGATCATGACCATGAACTATTAAAATACTAAATTTTCTTTGATAGAAGACATCACACTCTCACAGTCAATATCGTTATTCAAAATACTTCATAAATTACAATTTCCCCTTATCAGCTGTTACAGTCCATTAAGCAACCTTTGTTCTGCGGGGGCAGTTAAAAACTTCAGTCGGAAAGTCGGCAGATAAGTATTCTCGACTAAATTAAAATTTCCTAATTGTCTCTACAAAATAAATTAACTTATTGTTCCAACCGACCGATTCGTTCTTTTGTTCTGTCTTTTTTTCTGTAAACTTGCATTTGTTTCGTCGTTATTTACGAGTATTGTTGGTTGAACAGATATCATTAACTTATAATAAAGAGTGTACTGTTCAATGTTCCGTCCAGAATAACTAAATTACAAAGAAATTGATTTTTCAAATTCAATATTGCCGGTACAGAACATTTCAGATAATCCCTAGTTATTAGTTAACTTTTTTCAACAGAGAATCTGTCCATAATTACAAGAACTTTTTCAACTTGACAAGAGATGTGTTGTTTTTATAATTTTAGATTCATTTGAAATATATGTCCAGAGAAAAAAGTTCTATGTACATTGTCAATGAACACCTATCTATGGGCAATTATATACATACAATTATAGTAATTAACTGGGTGTGGCCTGTTTTAAATTCGTAATTATTACAACGTATTTGCAAATGTGTGTTAAGTATTGGACGTCAGTGGGCTAAAATGATAATGATGATGATGATACACAATATATATCGTAACTAGTTAATCGAGGTCATTCAGCTAGCGCTCATAGAAACACTGCAATATTGGATACACCAACCTTTTTCCCCTTGACACCGTTATAGTTCTCTTCTTTTGTTGTTATTTCGACAGCGTTTCTGTAATTGATTGATGCGCAATCGATTGGACTCCGGGAAAAAGTGTCACCGGAAATAATGTTGATGATTTTATATTTTTCCTTTACCTTGTGCCGAACATATTTTAGGTTCTTAAATATTCCGTTAGAACTGTTTTTATACATAAATGAAGTTCAATCGACTAAAGTAAATATAAAAATAAAAACATACCGGATAATTGATTACAGCGATTTCCAATTCAATTTAGTTGGTAAACCAATTAATTTGATGTGAAGCCTGACAAATGCTTACAAAATTCGTAGATATGGGAATATGGGAATTTGTATATGTATAACGGAACCATGGAGCCCATTAACGTATAGAGCAAAATGTAATTTGTTCTCTTGATGCTATACACTTTGTGTCGATACGGTGAGAGGTAAGCAACATACAAAGTAAATGTACAGATTTACATACGATTCTAATCCTTCAGTAGACGGGATAAAGCTGGTTTTGATGTGACCGTACAATTTGAATTTCAGTTGCTCCCCGCAGGGTATTGTTTCCTGTAAGAGAGTTAAGATTAAAAGTTGTTTTTTTTTCGATTCTACCGTTTTTTTGTTTTCAAGATTTCCATTTTTTGAAATGGCGCCTAATCTGTCACAACCGTTAAGGCTTTTTTCGCGCTAGGTTACTACGAAGCCTGATGATGTAACTTGCAGAGTGATTATCATTCTCTTTATTGAAAGTCAATAACTAGAATGGGAAGCCAAACATGATTAGTAATTATAGCTGTAATGACTAGTGTCAGTCGTCACAGCAAATTGATCAAATTTCCTTCTATATTTATTCTATTGTTGTTCTCTGTTTAACCATGCTGTTGTCCTCCTACAATAAATTGATTGATAGGGCTGATCGCTGATCCTTAACGTAACGGATCGTGATGAACAATAAACGAAAAACAATACGAAAGTAATTTCATTTAAACTATTCTATGTATTTTACAAATATACTTTAGTATAATCGATCTTTAATGTCATCCACACGCAACACACCCTCTCTTTCTCACTCTTCCTGCCTCTCTCCAACATTCACGTTTATCGAGTTAAGCATTGGCTTAACGATTGTAGGAAGCTTTTATTAATACGGGCGCATTATAGTCGGTAAGCGCTTGTAAATCATGAGGTAATTCAAAACTTATCATTGAATTATTGCCTTTGTTTAGTGCGCAGTCGTGTTTGTGGATGCGAGTTAGCACAGAGAGTTATTTTTCGTACTATAGATTCGTCTATTTATTGTATTTATATCATCATCTTAATTATCAGCCTACTCCCGTCCGGGGACATAGGTCTCTCCAATAGTCTATTTATACATTTTGATTAAACTACTATTTATGTAAGTGAAATTGTAATATTTATCCATATATTTATTAAAGTTGGCAGTGTGTTGTCCGAGAACTTATTAACCGTCAAAAAGGTTGTTTCATATTAACACCTTTTATAGAAAGATAGATATGTTTTTGACGAGGCCTCCAATGTATTTTGTTGACTAGATTCGCAAGAAAGCGTGACTAATACGATGAAAGCTTAACGATTAAAGCTGTCTGGCTAGAGGAGTTGTGACGTCACACGAGACGTGTTCGAGAGGCGGCGAGTGGCGCCAACTAGGCCACTGGGGTTCGCCACCGCTAACATTGGCCGGTTCAGTGCAGTCCGAACTGATATTTGGGTATTAAAACATGCTCTTTACTTGATTAACTTTTTTTACGTTTTAGTTTTTTTTATTCAATCCGTTTGTCGTCCCACTTTTGAACATAGGTCTCCTTTCAGAATTAAAGGGATCAAAGGGATTTGCCACCCCAGCTAAGTGAAAAGAAGGGTTGAAAATTCACAAGCCATAGAGAATTTTTTTTGGAGAACTTGTAAGGTGTGCAAATTACTTATTGCAACACCAGAAATGCGCTGTGAAGATAGTTCAGCCGATTGTACCTACATGATATGTTTATCTTTCACTATACCATTAGATACTATAACACTATTTCTGCTGTTTAGAAGCAGTATTTTTTATTTTTCAGATTATAGGACCCGGCTTGCAAAATTTTCTTAAACTCATCCGTCATGATTTCAATTACCGTGTATTATTTTTTTGTTGGGAGAACTTAAGAATACAACTTCCAATGAAGCTCCCAATGAAGATTAAGAGTGTTGAATTCCCTTTAAGCATTTTATCTTTCCTTCCTTCAATTTGGTATCCCGATATCTTATCAATGGAATGGCAATTTTCTCCTTCATTACGTCTAATGTGACCCGCCTGCCGCTAACCGGGTCAGCCGGTCAGGTGTCTGTGACAGATGCGACGAGCTCCCGTGTTGTGTCAGATTTGAGCGGTCCGGGTCATGATTATACCTAAATGTTGGCTGAATGAAGTGAATGTATTAATGGGCTTTAGAAAATGACCGATTTTTATGTGCGGGATTTCATTCGTTTTCCAACCGAGGGTGATTTATATTTACATAAATGTGATTTTTGTGGACTTTATAAAATATTTATGTGTTTTACACGTTTTAACCATGCTCCGTGACAACACCGCTAAGATTTAAAGAATTTATAAATATATAGATTGGCAAATAAAAGGATAACACGCAGGATATCCGTTGCGAAAGTTGATGGATGAAGTGCTGAGGTACACTAAGAATTAATAATCATAAGACCAATAGAATAACGATAGATCTTGTCCAAATTAGAATAGTTAGGTATTGTCTGATGGGTTAGTCACAATCCCTGAAACAGACGTGGCGTGTTTTGAGATGTTAATGAATGTTGAAGAGGCACGTCAGGTCCGTAGCGATAATAGTATTTGGAACCCAGAAGTCTGTAGCTACCTCGTAAGGGACCTTGCGTGATGATGTAACAATAACGTTGAAGTAATATATTTTGTAAAACTTGCTATATTTAAGGTTTACTGCGACATTAGGTACCGGCAAGTATACAATCAAATAAAAAAAGATGAGAAAGGGCAATACTGTATTAAGTTTCGTGGCAGACTCTCGCAGGTTTAATTTCCTGTCTGAGAAAAGTTGAACCGGTCAAAAGATGTACAAATGGCGCTATGAAGAAGTAAAAATAAAGTAAGTTGGACAATTAATTTATAGAAACTCACCCTTAAGGGGTCTATATAATAAATATTTGGATCCAATATCTTTGTCTTTGATCTGAAAATCTTGTAATAAAATATATTGAGAACGATTAAAACTATTATCATTATATATCTTCTATTCGTATGAAATTTCATTACTCCTATGTATTTAAGCATGTGGGATAACAAAAGATCACGATTCACTATTAATGGAATGTCGTAAACGCGGTGTTGCCAGTACACCATTGCACTTCGAGTGACCAGCACGTCGCTGGCAAATCGCCAGTAATGCTACGAAATATGTTGCGAAATTTTTCGCTATGGCACCAGAGCTTGGGGTTCCGGGATGTGCGGCCAAAGTCGGTTTTACTGGCTTATGGATGCGTTGTTTGATCGTTGCAACTGCGTTCCAATGAACATATATGCCAGTAATGTGATCAAAGTATTCTACAAATTTTCAGAATTTATATTAAGGTACCTATTTAAAAATCACCTATAACGGTTAATATATGTAGTAGGCGTTTTTAACGGTTTCTTTGTCGTGTAAATCAAAGCGTACTGTCATGAAGAGTTCTCATTCGCGAGTCATCGTTTAATAAAAATATTCTTCTTAAGGCTACTTTGGTTTTGGTGTATTTGACATTATTCCAAGTCCACAGTCGAAACCTTCAATATATGATAACAATTATATAAAAAAACTATTTGTATGTACAAGTACATAGGTGTATACTTTCTGTTCAAATAATACAATACAGATGCCAAGTAATTGTAAATTATGCAAGGAAATGTCTTCCTATAAAAGATACATGCCAAAGAGTAGCCAATTATGCAAGGTGCATTCATGATATCACATTCCTCCCCCCTCTGCCCTTTACGGCTACGTCATCATTATAATATTATAATGCATCTCTCGCTGTAATATTAGTTTTCATACGTTGAGCGTTATTACGCTGTAACGTTCGGTATATGATGGCTTGGCGCTGCTACTGTAGAATTCGAAATGAAATTTTATGATATTGCAAAAGTTAATGAACAAACAGAATTCATTACTAACATTCACCGGTCAAAGTGAATATACGTCAACAATATGCATAGAATCGTATACAACTATTTTTATAGTCCAACGAGTCGTTCAAGATATCTCCATTATTTTGGAGCGTATAACAGAGGATACGGGTCCTCCCTCCCCCTTTCCACCTCTCCCTTACGAATTCGTACTCCGACGATTACCTTAG
>DWMG01002304.1:0-13484 GCA_018244855.1 Elbella merops
TATTGTGCTTTCTGGAAATCTCATGCAGGTTCACCACATTGCTCATATATTTGACTATTGCTTCCACTGTCATAATATCTACAAATATCTAAGGTACAAATTGTAAAGATATACCAAATGCCTTTTTAAAGTCGATCTAAATAAGATCTATTCGGTTCGACGTCTCGACAAGAACTTGCGAAATTCCCGCAACACTTGTAAGGATTTTTAGAGCAAAATATCACCTACAAGCTACGACTTGATATTCACGCCGCGAGATTTGATTTTCCCCAAAGGGAGGGAAAAGTGAATTTCCCATATATGTGCGAGCACGATGCACAATTCTATTACGAAACATCTCGCCTTTCGCTACCTCAATTTGGTTGTAACAGCCTCCTTCTAACACATATTTGGCTAATGGAGTTGTAGCGTTCCTCGGCTCCTCGATCACATAACTGCTTTGCCATCAATCAAGTGCTCTTATGCTTTGAATCTCTTTACTGTACATTTGTTGTTGCAGCAATACAAAATAAATAAATTATTTATGGCGGCAACGGCCCGTCCGTACCTAAAAAGTTTCATGCCAGAAAGCTCAATGTACGAATTACATAAAGCGAAAAACCGGAAAGGTTGGCTAAGTTTTGCAACTAACCTGACAAGGAATCTTAGTCACTAACGTACAACATCCTGAATTCACATGTAAGCTCTAGAGTTTAGAAGATTTAAGCGACTGTTGAAATTTCGCCTGAGCTGATGGCTAAGATGGGGTTCCGCAAAGTGTGTTTTAAGCCTAATCCTTTTTATAAATTATATCTAAAAAAAATAAAGTGAATCTGAATCTTATGGCACAAAATTTTTACTTTTACTTTGGTCTTTAAGTGATACATACTTAATATACTCATAGTACAAACTTCTTTTTTCCAATTTTTTAAACTCATCTTTCTTTATTTCATCATTTTCATATTTTAAATTCATTTTTCTTTATTTCATCATTTTCATATTTTAAATTCATTTTTCTTTATTTCATCATTTTCATATTTTAAATTCGTCTTTTAACTTCTTCTTTCAAACTTTCTTCTTCTTCTAACATAATTCGCCTTTGACTGCCTCGTTGGTCGAGTGGTTGCAAGTGCGACTGCCGATCGGAAAGTCCTGAGTTCCAATCCCGGGTCGAGTACTATTGGTAATTTCTAATTTATGATTTCTAGTAGTTACTCAGAGTCTGGATCTGTGCCCGGTGTATGGCAATAGGCTCACCACCTATTCCTTGGGACGTAATCGTAATTGGTGAAACGTAGGAGGGTACTACACTGGTGCTACATTGTTACGTGTCTTTCACTAAGAAAAATTCATGGAATTGTAGGGAGATAGTAATGTGCGTGCGTGTTTGTACATGTATATAATGTATGACTACTGATCGAAGGCTAATATTTTGTGCGTTCATAAAAATAAAATATGTTGTTTAGTAATTAAGTTATACGATAACTAAATGGAAAGCAGCAGGGAACCATATTACCTATATTAAATTGAGATAACTACAAAAAATGAATGCCAATATTTTTATATGAAAATATAATATCTTGAATATCATTATTTGACAAATAAAAAAAAAACTGTATTGATGTTCCAAATATGAAAAATTGTTCCAAAACTTAAAAAATTAAATTAAAGGGAAGTATAGCAAACATTTGGAACATTACCTGTAGAATTTAAAATCATATAATGTAACCCCTATATTCCACGAAGTTTCGAGAATCAATAACGTTCTTACTAAATAAAAATCACGTGTAAAGAAACGTTCGCTAAGCTGCCAGCTCGCTACATTTATAAGATAAAACAAATGTTATAAAGTAAATAAGTACATTATTTTTTTATGTCTCGAAGCTAACGTGCAACTAAGCGACTCATGGGAAGATTTATATCTCCCCTGAGATTAATATAACTGACGGCCCGCGTCAGGCCTAATGTCCTCGTGTAGCTGCGGGCGGAGATATGTCACAGGTAGCGTTTACAATTCCTGCTACCCGCCAACCGACCTGTATTATATTCCGACTTCATTATTCCTTAACAGCTCCTTTTTGGTAAGTAACATAACATGATATATTTTCACGTTAGTATTTACACGAAAAGGTAGGCAGCGGAGCGCAGTATACTACCAGGATTCACCAGTTACGTTGTACGCTCACCACCACCGCAGGAATAGACTGAACGTATAACCTTGCCCGGCTCGGAGACTTATATTTTTTAAACCATATTAAAGATACGTCTTATATTTAACTTAGGCAAGTGCGTGTGCAGAAAATCGAGCTCAGTGGCGTGCCATTGGAGAGGCCTATGTCTAACAGTGGACGATGACGGGCCAAGAGTGTGTGTGTGTGTGGATGTTTTTTTTCCCAGTTCTTTTCTCTCAGTATACCCCACTTATGCAGTATCAACCCGATGGAAGTAACAATTTATCTTCTTGTTTTTTTTTTTTAAATAAGCTCCTGCCAGTAAAGGTTGTCTGGAAGAGATTGCTCGTTTAGCGATAGGACCGCCTTTGGTTTTTACCGAATTTTGTTATCCTATACTTTGTATTTTTATATGGTATACAATAAAGTGTTTGTATGTATGTACGTATATCTCATAATATAATAATAGTTTTGAATTTGAATGTGGTCTATACATCAAATTCATATTGACTCTTATCATTTGTAATGGACCTGTGTCTTATAAGAATTGATTACTTAATCATCGTCATCATCAGATTGCCCCACGCCGCTGCTGGACGTAGACCTGCGTCAAGGTGTTCTTGCTCTTATTCCCCGGATTGAGGGCAGGGGATCGCAGAGCACAGCTTCTCGCACCGCCCACGGCGCTGCCCGTCGGTTGATTAGGTAATACATTAATGATTTTGCAAATATATAATGGAGCTGGTAACACCAACTTGCATAGGAGTAGTGATCAGGAAACATGAAATACTAATGGTGGTACTAAGTTAATGGACATAATAGAAAATAGTTATATAATTACCCTATGATAATAACACATAACAATGTATGTTAATATATAATACATTGATTAGATAGTCGTAACACGTTATTAGTAATGCATAATGTCTTACAACAAAGCCACTAAGTTGATGTGGTTGATTTTTTTATAATATCATTTAACAATAAAAAAGATGGAATAAAACATATATAATTTTCGGATTTCAGTCATGTCACCAAGTATCCCATAAAGCAGTTCCCGTGTCTTCGGAACGAAAGCCTTCAGCGCATCGCGGTACCGGTGATTACGAAGTTTTTTAATATCCAGCGCAATAATTTCAACAATTCTGCCGCTGCCAACATTGATGCGCTGTACGGTCTGCTCATACTTACATAACGTTAAAAATTATAAAGGTCTTGTGATATTACCATGTTCTCACAATGAACTCAAAACTTTGAATTCAAATTAAAGAGATGTAAACGGGCGGAGAAAGAAACACGATAATCAGACATAATAAAGAGGGTACGAAAGATGGACATGAGTTATGAAAGGTTGTTGGAGGCCCGTAGCCAGGGTGGAGATTATGAGTAGAAGTTCTCTTTGTTATGGCAAGCATATATCCAGCTGCAGGCTGATGATATGAAGATTCGATGGTGGCATGTGGTGTGGGATGTAGCATATGGTGGTAGGACGGGTTCCGAAACGCGGAAGCTTGAGAGAAATGGTGACATTTATTTTTCATTATTAGCAATGGATATTAAATAAGTTTTACCCACAATTATCTGTAGAATGCGTATCTTGTTATAAACTATATAACAGGTTTATTAGCGCGAGTGTCGTTAGCGCGCGAGTCGGTCTCTTGAATGCTAACTTAGATGGACTTGCGAGACTCTAACTCGATAGATGGAATATGTGTGCCGAGATTCGAACTAATTAACTACATCGCTCCGCTGCTGGTTACGGATCTACAGCCACTACCACGACGAAATAGGTACCAAATTACTCGACCTCGACCAATTTCTCAACATTAGTTAAGAAATTGGTAAATTGGTTGGTTGCGGTAATCCGCAGGTTTTATAGCAAGAAAAGCTGCCAAGCACTAAGCCTAAATAAATAAATTTAATGTGTCGCCTACAAAGTTTTTATTTACTATTATTCGACAAACTTCAACACAAAGTAACCATAAAGAATGAACGAAATACCTTTATTTTTCCCCATACTCTCCTATCGGAGAGAGAAAATATAAGAAAGACATAAAGAACAATACGAAGAAAAATACAGGTTATAAACGAACCGATGTACAATATTTTTCTGCTCGTCGTTATACAACAATAATTAGCTCCTGGCACTAATGTGAACGTGTGATTAAAAAGTGCCAAGATAAAAACGGCGGGCGGTGGAAAGGTGCTTTTCATCTGAACAAGTTAACATTACAGGTGAGGTACCGCACCTCGCGGCTGCGTTACCCTCACCTGTAATAATACAATCTGTTGTCATTATTATTTGCAAATGCTAACAGTGTTACTTCTTTTCTTAAAACAAAAGTCTATTTATCAACATCATCATCAGTAGATTAGTGTCTCAGTTCATGGCTGGACATGTAGGCCTTCTTCGAGGAGTTTCTGCTATAACTTCTAAAGAGAGCAGAGTTACATAAACATATGTATTTAAGGACAGATTTTAAACATAACGTATATAAATTAAAATAAGAAAATAAATAAAATAATGTTTAATTGGAGCTTGCTTTTATTGTTCCAAAATTCTGTTTTTGAACAAATTTTTAATTAGTCTACTTTTGTAGGCTCATAGATAATAGCATAATATATATACATAATATATGTTTGGTATAAGGTGTGCACTTGTGACCCAGTTCTATCATGATAATATTAATGTGTGTAAGAATAGAGATGTCTGGCACTCTGTGCTGTCTCCTACCTCTCTGTCTCTGTCTGCCTACCCCGCAAGGGACTTGGCGTGAAGATATGTATGTATGTATGTATTAATGTTTAAGAAAATTGAAGAGTGAAAACGATTGCATTCATCTTCAATTACTCGGTTTTTGACATCACGGCTAATGAGGCTTACGATAAGTTTAAAATAGCGAAACAATAGACGGTGGGGAATGTACGTAAAACACCTCAACTAATACACCGCGCTGAAACGTGTGTCGAAAGTATTTAAGTAACTGTCCCCTTCATTCACTACACCGACTTAATTAGTATTTTATTTTTGTACATACCTTGTATATGCTTTACCCTAGTATCAAAAACATAACCGGTTTGGTGTAGATTGACATAATGTATATAGTTTCTGCAATGATGCAATAAATATAATGAAGAAATGATGATAGTGATATTTACTGTATTTTTAGAATATTTAAATGTTGGCCAGCAACAGTCGGCAACGTTGGCCTTGTCGCTTGTCATGATAATAGAATGATGATCAAGATGAACAATGAGAAATAAATGGAGTAAAATCTCAATTTAATAGGGGGTACTCGTCAAAGACTGGCCTGGAGTGAGTGCCCTCTCGGATAGGGGATGCTTTTAATGTACCCCTTCCCCTCCGCCGCGCCCCGATGTCGCGCAAGCTCGCATATATTTAATTACGGTCACGTCCCATTTTTTAACTCGTGATATCTTCTAAGATATTAATTTAAACTTTATTGTGCACACGACGATTTCCGTCTCCAGCGAGTGTCTAATTTTACTGTAATATTTAATCGGACCACGTTTCTGCTGAATTAACCAAAATAGCTCGAAATGTAACTATTACACATTTGTTACATTTTGACGCAGTTATTCGAAACCAAAATTACTGGTGTAATTTATCTTTTATATATATGCTGCCTCGTTGGTCGAGTGGTTCTAAGTGCGACTGCCGATCGGGAGGTCCTGGGTTCAAATCTCGGGTCGGGAACTATTGGATTTTTCTAATTTAGAACTTCTAGTAGTGACTCGGGGTCTAGATCTGTGACCTATGTATAGCAATAGACTCACCACCTATTCCATGGGCCGTAAACGTAACTGGTAAAACGTGGGAGTGTACTACAATACTCTGCCTACCCCTTCGGGGATTACAGGCTTAATGTTACATTATATATACTCGTATGAATTACTAGGTTTTTGGTAGATTATTTAAACCTTGTTGGATAGAATTGAATGATCTACATATTTGTAAATCAGATTGGGAAGAAGAAGGTACTCCAAGATAGATCTTCCATCAATTTGAGATTAGAACGCCGTGACGAATCCTATGGTGAGTTTTATTCGTCAAACCTTTTCATATGGCACCCACGTCACCGAAGCTGTGAAGAAAAGGGTGAGCCGTGTTGTATCCGCCACATGGGATTTATAACGATATTTCATACAATGTAAAAGGTGGACACTTCAATAATGATTTTCGGAAAATTAATATGACAATTTAAAAGGCTTCGGTAGTCTTGTGGGTCCTGGGTTCAAATCTTTGGCGTACACATCTTTAAAAAATGTGCATTTCTATATTCACTAGCCGTAACGGAGAAGGAAAACATTGTGAGGAAATCTGCACACTTAAGAGTTTACAAAAAAAAAAAATGTAATGGGTGTCAAGTCTACAAACTCGTACTTGACCAGAGTGGGAGCGTATTTTAGGAGGAAACCAGTGTTCCAAAAATGGTATCGTAAGAGGGTCAAGAAAAAGAAAAAAAAAAGTGGTCATAATACTAAAAGCAATTGATGTTGAATCCTTGAATACTGACTGCCTCATTGGTCGAGTGGTTGCAAGCGCGACTGCCGATCGGGAGGTGCTGGGTTCAAATCCCGAGTCGGGTAATATTGGATTTTTCTAATTTAGAATTTCAATGGTGTATGGTAATAGACTCACTACCATTTCCATGGGATGTAAATGTACTCGTAACTAGTGAAACATGGGAGTGTACTATATTTCTCTGCCTGCGCTTCGAGGATAACGGGTGCAATGTTACGTTTTTGAATACTGAAGCATTTCTATTCGATAAGAAAATTCAGCGAAGAACAAATCTAAACAATTCATTGATGGTTAAGTTATATCTCTTTCTAATGATTGGATTTGACAAAAAGCGCCTACAGCGTGAAACGGTCTTTTTTTGAGAAACACGCAAAAACGTCTTATTTGGATTCTGGAACTTCACCGATGATTTTCCTGGCAAATGTCCAGGCGATGGTGAGGTTTACAGCTGAATTTAAGATCGTCACTGGTTTTGGATCTTTACCGGAATTATTCTGTTTCTGGTCCACAGAAATATATGTGGTGTAATTAAAACATGTCTAGGGAGAGGGAGATGTAGAGGTCACGGTGGAATATGGTCGCGGTGGCGTGTTGGATAATTTCTTTGTCATTCTGCGCAAAGCAGCCGCATCGGATGCGCCGCGAGAGGGCAGCAGCCGGCCTCATTAGTGTCGTTATAAATAAATATAGCAGCGCACTGTGGCAGTGAAATATGATTCACTTGAGCTCTCGCCATTTCTCATAACAGATACGTTTACATATCCATACATATAACGTTTTATGAAAAATTATTCATATTCAGGAAAAAATCATAATATGCGCTACTTAGAGACGCGAAGCAAGGCTGTATACAAATGCAGTAAAGTATTATCTGAGTGATATAATTGCTTGGTACTAAATTGGGTTGACTGGTAGAAAATGCCACTTGGCATTAAGTCCGCCTTTTGTTACCAACAATAAAGGATAAATAAATAAATAAATAAATTCTTTCTGCTATGATTTTCCGTGGTCTATGATTTAGTATTTAAGTCTGGTGTCTCTGCCCAGGAGACATTGCTGTGATAGTGACAATGAGCAGTCACATGTTTGCTCGTTCGCGGGTGAAAGACGCACCGTCAAGTGACGATTACATTTGTAACCACAAAAAAAAACCTATTTGTCATAGAGCCTAAACTCCAAGGAACCGTATTTACCAATGGTGTAAGTATTGGAAACCTAGGAGTTGATACATCGAGTAGTTGCACGATAATTTTTACATCGCACAGTTCGCGTTTTTCCCAGAACAATATGACATGTAGGTAGTTCTTCAAGAACAGAGCAAGGAGAGTTCTCCTTCTAAGCCGGAAGAGCATTGGTCACTCTTCGGGTCTTGTAAACTTCCATGGGCGACAGTGATCACTTACTATCTGATAGTCCATCTGCTTGTCATCTTAAAAAGCTTATAAAAAATATGTTTTGAGAATTGTTGTATTTTATTGGCCTTTTCTCACAGTTTGCGGTAGCTACTTGATGAATAAAATACGGGCATTTTTAATCTGTCAAAAACAAACTATGTTGAAAGCAGAGGTACAAATGTACGTAACTATGAGTACATCTTAAATAACGTGTATTTATTCAGTGGTTTTAAACTCGCATAATGTACTAACATTCGTCTCCTTTACATAACTCTCCTATTTGCTGACGTCACACGACGTCCGGCGCGCGAACCTCTCGGCCGGCTTTGTTGCTGTTACACGAAAATCTTTATTCACAAATAGCGTTTGCATGTTATTTCATACGAAGGATATATTCGCCTTTCAAAATACTATTAACATTTATCACACAATGGTATCTTAAAGCGTAAATTGTGTTTTTCGGGTAAGGAGAAAGGCCTCTGTCGGCGTTCGTAACGTTGCGAGGTGTTTCTTTTGCTGTAGGTTGAGAAATATGAATAGTAATATCGTTTAGTTTAATGATGGTATTGTAAACAGTACCTAATAGTGTGGCTTGGGTTTCTAAAGGGTTATAAGGCTTGATTCAGCACTTGGTTGTGATTTTGTAATGCTCATGACACGGCAAATTAAAATAGTCATCAAGTTACGACATGAACAGTGTGTCTGGCGATGTGTCTCATGTAGAAAAATCTATGTAAAAAATAACGTATTAGGAAACAAATCCCTCGCCTGAGATAATGCTATTCGTCATTATCCGCGTGTCGCGGCTGCAGTGCGGGAGGTTCGCTGTTTTTTGCATTAGCGGGATGATAGATTGTTGCTTTATGTTTTGCTTCCAATACTGTCTGTTTCTCCTTTTAAGCATTACTACTACATTATGACGTGTACTTAGAATACGTGGCGATTGTAATAATTTGTTATTTATGACAGTTGAGACAGTTTCAGACACAACCACCTGATCCCAAAGTAGGCAGAACTTGTGGTATGATAACCAGATAATTGATAACCACACATAGTTTTTAAATATATATGGTAACCAGAACTTATAACCATATATCTATTTTTTATATTTATACAGATAATATTTCATCCACACATAGAACTATAGAATTCGTCTTTATCACAGAAAGAATTAACTGAACTGGGAAAATGGGACCTAAACTCACAACACCTACTCGCTTTACTATCAAAGCCACTAAACATTGAAACAACGGTTCATCGAATAAAATCATCACGATTGATATAGTAGTGTATACATACATAGATCCGCCTACTCCTTCGTCTAAATACAGGCGTGGCCTTGTGTTACACGATGCTACTAAACTTTTGATAGGATCCATCAAGGTCTTAAACGACCACGCTGACGGAGCGGGGACTGGCAGAGTTCACAGGCATCGTAGAACATTATGTACAACTTTGGTGCTTGCAGGATTTTCCTTCACCATTATGCCGCATTCTATTTAATTTAATCCGGAGATCAGAGCTGTAGACGGCCGGAATGGGAGACTGGTGAAGCGTTATTACAGTTTGGTAATTACTTAACTCTTCCTTAGATACTTATGATTAGAAATAAATCTTTATTATAATTTTTGCTTCACAGCTTTGTTTCCATAATTGTAAAGGCAGACTTAGTGCTGACCAGCTTCAGTGGTCTGTCTGAGTACCGCATTGGGTGACGGCAGCGAGTACTACTTATGTGAAGAATGTAAGGAACCATTGATTAAAGCCACACCCATAGAGGCCTCTCTATACTTATAAGTTATTACACAATATACGTTTATATATTTTTTATTCAATTTCAATGTGAAACCAATTGCAACTTGAAAATAATTGTTTTTGAGTGACAATAATATTAACGATATAATTTCCACTGCACATTCTTAAGCGGTCCCTTGAACAGATACTACAAATATAAACCCGGTCGGTAATCGGATCGAGTACTGAAAATAGACCCGTATATTGATCATAGTAATGATAACACGAAACATCGCACCAGTAATCCTCGAAGGGGTAGGCAGTACAGTCTAGTACACCCGTTTCAGTTACGTTTACTGCTCATTATAGAATAAGCAGTGAGCCTATTGCCGTACACCGGGCACTATCCAAACTACAAGCTGCTACTAAAAATTTTAAAAATGAGAAAAAATAATAGTACCCGGCTCGAGATTTGAACCCAGGACATCCCGATCCCAAGACCTCTCGATCTCCATTGCAACCGCCCGACAAAAGAAGCAGTAAATAAGAGCAGTACCTATAATGATAGACCTAAAAAAACAAGGTTTTTATTATACATTCATATACATTTATAGTATTAACGAATGTCGCCGTGTCCCGAACATTTAAATTAATCACATATATTTCAAAGGCAAATTGATATTGAAATTGGTCGTGATATAATTACATTTGGGGTCAGTAATTTGGCTTCCGCGTATCCGGCAGGTACTCCTGAACGATTTTAATGTATTAATGCCATCATAATTAATGCTACCTTCAATTAGACATACATTTAAAAGTAACGAATAGTAAACAAATATATTTAAATATAGCCACGGTCAGTCTGGCATCCAAGCGGTCTACCGTTCGATTACCGACTGATTCGATATTTTAGGGCTTGGGGAAAAAATCACATTTGTATATATTCCTGCGAATTTTATTGTAGAAGGTATGTGTGTGAAGTACTCCAACATAATTAAATCATTTATAAGTATCGTTCTGTTCTTCGACTCTGGTTTCCTTTCGAAATAAAGTGTCAGGTCGAAGAGTAAATAGGTCATTACATTTACGTAACGAACAGAATACCTTACGACGAACTTTTATAGATTTTACTTCACTGTTATAACATTTAATCAGAAACATGCAAATTTTTATAGCTTCAGAGGTGTATTTCACGTGTTCAAGCTTCAGTGAGACGCTAAATTGTAAAATACTAACCTAACCAGCTAGATGTTTAATGTGTTATTATTATTCATACCTTTCGAACACTACGCTCCTAGAAAGATACGAGTATTTAATCTCGAATATTTGCGCACTAGTGATAATGGGGTTCTAAAACTAGATACGTTAATAAATAGAATAGAATTCATAAATAAATAGTTCATAAATAGAACAGAATAGAATAGAGTTTTGCATGTACGAGTATATAGGAGAAGGTCAAATTAGTTAGCATAGAGATATCTGCCATTCTATGTCCTCTGCGTATTCTCTCAGGAACCTGGCGAAACCGTATGATAATGAATAATCATAATTATATAGTACTAGTAGTAATAACAATGTGGGATTGCTAACTCGTCTACCCACCTTTTCGAGGAAAAGGCGTGAATTTCTGTTTGGTTAAAACAAGAATAAACGCTTAACATTAATTAGAATGTCAACTGCGCCCTAGTGCACAACATGCATGTGGTATCTGAACGAGTTCCGACGTCCTATCGAGCGCCCATCTCACTGCACGCTAGAACTCGTCCTCTGAACGTATCTGCGCTCAAAGCTGCTCCACTTTAATTTCCGTTCTTTCAAACACAATTTCGCGAACCCCCGCTCTTTGGCGGATCAGTGTATGTAAAGTCTTCCTCTTAAAATATTGAGCCAAGTTTATTTTTATAAAGGGACCATCGGTTCCTTTTGTCTCCTTTCTCGGGTGTATTTTATAAGGAAGCGGCGACGAAGCAAAGATTGGACCGTTAAGTCGTTACTTTATTTAATATCTCCGCTGTTCACGGTTCGACTGCTTTAGATGTTTGTACTTTTACCTGTCTGTTCATATTTTTGTGTATTTCGTCCTCAAACTGCAACATATGGGTATATTTGACTTCATACGGTGATGTGTGTTATATAGACGAGTTAGCAACATCCCACAGACTGGCTTGTGACTAACCCGTATCTCTAACAATTACAATCGCTAACAATTTACATGGGCCTAATTTAGTGAGCGTGCGCTAAGTCATTTCATAGATAACGTAGGTACAATGTATATTTACACAGATAAGTACAGCTTAGTAAGAAACTTAAATGTAAAACAGATTTTATTCGCAAATATTCTTTAACTCGAAGTACCTACCGCTTAAAAAAAATTCCACCCAAGTACTATCGACTTAAGCTTAATGAGATTCCGCATACAGAACTAGTTTTGTTTTGTCCTTTTCATTCCAATGTTCAGCTGTATCGTCTATTGCAGCAATTTTCGTATGCAACTTGAATAGAATAGCGCCGTACTTTATTTAAATTAATTCCCCTTAACTTTTTTCAGCTCGAAAATAATTTTAAGATTCTTGGGCACTTTCTAAAGAAATCGCTGCCTTTAAATTTTTAAATTGCTTGGAATTTCTATGAAACAGAAGTTCTGTCTGGAGTGTTAATTTCAAATAAAGACATTTACTTTGTGATGGTTTTTTTGGTATTTTAATGGCCTAAGTTTGTTTGGACTCTCGTTTCGATGGTACTGAAAGAGTTGTGAGCTGTATGCAGTCTGTTTTGTATAACGGTGCTGCAACCTTGTATAATTCGAAGTATAGATGGCGCTAGTTCTTTTCTACATCGCGACGTCCCAATTTTCAATGTACGCAAGGATCGCAGCAGTGATAGCCTAGTGGTTAAGAATTCAACCCCTCACTTTGGGGGGTGCCGGGGTTTCCACTTTAAATAAACATTGGAAATATATTTGAGAGGAAGCTCATGTCAGACATCGTGACATGATGATGACATATTGAATAAAATTAATATGAAGAAAGTTTATATTGAAATAGATAATTAAGGTTATCTAAATCAATTAAAAATGACTAAATGTGATTTACCGTGGAGTACCGAGTGGGTTCGTACTTACGCGAATATACCCCGTCCCTTACCTTATGTCATAAAGAAAGGAGGTATTCCAAATTAATTTTAATTTTTTTCAAATTTAGAGTAACATGTCATTAGGCAGCATTTAATATTAGGTTTGCTGTTTCCCTAAGAGTGCTGACCCTTATTTACCTTCATTAGCTATATTAAAGGGCCACGACTTATGTTTGCACATCTTTGTACATGTGAGATTATGAATATCTATATCTATACTAAAATATAAAACTGAAGAGTTTGATTGTTTTAACGCGCTAATCTCAGGAAATATTGGTCCGATTTGAAAAAGTCTTTCAGTGTTAGATAGCTCATTTATCGAGGAAGGCTATAGGCTATATATAACATCACGCTAAGATGAGTAGGAGAGGAGCAGCAATAAAAAATATTGCGAAAACGGCAAAATTTAGAGCTTTCCTTGCGTGCGCTAAGTAAACGGTGAAAGTTACTCAAAATCATGTATTACAAAATTGTTCCCCTCTAAAAGTTCTAAATAAAAGTCCGCGACAGCATATGTCTAGCTTTTAA
>DWMG01002305.1:0-13482 GCA_018244855.1 Elbella merops
GAAGTCTGCCAACCCGCACTTGGCCAGCGTGGCAGACTATGGCCTTAACCCTCTCAATATGAGAGGAGACCCATATTTCAGCAGTGGAATTATAGGGGTTGAAAAAAAAAAAAAAAACAAAAAGTATACAAAAGCGTAACAGAGATCAATAGTTTCAAATTCATTTTATTAGTCAAACAATCCTTTATTGCATACGCGTTTTAAAATTAAATAAATTAAATATTGGTATACTCATTGATTCTTAGCGCTTTAATAAAATATATAAAATTGTAAATGTGATATGTAATGTAATGTAATCATGTAATATAGGGTATGCCCCAATTTTAAAATTACATTTATTACATTCAATTACTTGCGCCATCTTCATTCAGTACGTTCAAATTAACGGTGGCAAGACTGAACCAGGAAAGGAAAAATTCGATGTGAAATAAGATATTAAAAAATAAACACATTCAAAGGCAATTGCGTCAATCTTTATATTGTATATACTTTATTTGAATAATATATAGTAATTATTATCTATACAAATGAATAAAATTGGAGTGTCTGTTTATAATATTAAAATAACCGCTTTTTACTTAATGTGTATGTATGCATATGTATGTAATTTTGTCTGTTTGTCTGTTTATTTGTCTGTTTGTTTGTTCCGGCCAATCTCTGGAGTGGCTGGACCTATTTTAGCGGGACTTTCACTGGCAGATGGCTGGTGTAATAAGGAATAACTTAGGCTACTTTAATTTTAGAAAAAGCTTTGACTCCCATACTATCGAGGTCGCAGGTACAGCTAGTATGTAATAAAATTTTTACATATACAAGTCAGAATTCTTTGAAACCAGCGTACGTGTATGAAGGAATGTAAAATAGGAATGTAGAAGGAATGTAGATATCAGGTCTGTACAAATAGAAATATTGGGCACTTTGAAGAACCAAGCATGATGGTATAAGAACAATATATAAATTCTGGTACATATCGACAGTACACAATTAAAAACCCAAGTGTATATAAAAAAAATTACAACAGATAAAAAAGAAGAGTCAGAGAGCGTTGAAAATCATCGTCTCTATAAACGAGCTTAAACATGAACTTGTATAACAATCTCTGACATCGCTTAAAACGGGAATACGGAATATGAAAATACGGGGTAGCGAAACGAGGGTGGCGATAGAGAAAATGCGTTTTGAATTATAAGAAAGTGGTGTTTTTAATTAAAACATATTTCATACATGCGAGCAGATGGTTTTCTAATCCATTAGTACTGTAACGTGATTTGTTGTTGGAGAGAGATTTAACCCTGTAGCATAAAATTATTGCTTCCAATAATTTTATTATAAATTACATTAAATAATAAATGGGTGTTTCTTAAAATAAAAATATTACTTACGAGTATAATAGGATTATTAACAGGTAACTGATACACGCTACTTTGAGCGCGTTGTGAAAAGAAAACAAAAATATTGAAGTCAAAACATACTACGCTTATCTCAAACGTAGCATCACGCCTGTAATCCCCGAAGTGATAGACAGAGAAGCGTAGTACACCCCCACGTTTCACCAGTTACGTTTAAGTCCCACAATGGAATAGGTGGTGAGGCTGTTGCCATACACCGGGCACAGATCCAGAGTCCGAGTCACTACTCGAAATAGAAAAAAATTCTATAATACCCGACCCGGGATTTGCACCCAGGTCCTCCCAATCAACAATCACGCTTACAACTACTCGTAAAATGTGTCAGTTAAACGTATAACTATCATAAAGTCGTGAAAGAATAGAATACATAATAAACATATGTATATGTATATTAGTATGTACTAAAAGTGCCCAACCGCTCCCTAAATTAGATCAACCTAGCCGGAGAAATTTTCTTTTGCTAAGACAGAATACATTGTGAGCATAATAAAAAAGGGAGCATAGTAAACTAGATATTTGAATAACCTTCTTCTTACTCCCTTAAGTACCTTTCAATAGGTCTTCAGTGTACATAAACTGTATTTAAATAAAAAAAAGGTTTAACAATTTTATTATCACTAGCCTCGTCAGCGCTTTTATCATTCCACTGTTGGACACAGGTCTACGCTCAGAATGAGAAGGTTGAAGGTGTTATCTACTACGCTGCCTAAGCCCTAATGCAAACTGAAAGTCTATAAATATATTGTGTATGTTATGGCGATTACATTGCATAATAAATTACCAGATGGTCGAACACTGACATATTATAACAAATTTAAATTCATTTGTCAAACGGGTTTCAAGACAGGTGCATTTATGACGTCATTAAGGATTATATGAATATCAAATACATCTATTATTAATATCGATCGAATATTTGAAAATGTTGTTTGATTTTCATTGTTTTTATTATTAAATTATTATTATTATGATCAATCCACATTATACTAAATTTGCATGCCGCAAAGGTAGTAGATTAACTTGAAAATTGCAATAGACTTTAAGACCATTTTATGTGTACCTTATTCCTGCAAATAAAGATTATTTGATTTGATCGGATACAAAATGGCAGACTTTATACGCCTTAAACATTATGGAGAATTCGAAAACAGGCAAAACTGTTTACGGTGTTTTCCGTCATCATTTTATGTCTCGACTTATTATTTCTGTTTATTGTAATTGTCTCAATTACAATAAACGAGTAATGTATTATCACATAGGTAAAGTAATTAGTAAAATTACCGTACCGTAATTAATTTATGCATTGTAAAATTAAATGGAATGCGACATACAAAAACGTACGATTTATAATCTCTTAAAATGCATTTGTCGGGGTTTTGCCCTCCCCTAATTTCGGGTCCCTTCAGTTAAACTCCATACGGACCGTTCATAAAGGAATTTAGCCTTGGAAATGCCTTGAGTCCTCCACTAATCTCTCTTTGCAAAATAAATTGAAAGATCTTGTTCGTGTAATAAAAAAGCAGCTTTGCCTAAAAGCTCTTTACGCATTTACTATTCTGCCTATACCCTTATAATGTACCATATGATTGGATCCAAAAAAAGATTACGTTTTTTTTTACCCATGAAGTATATCCCTTTAATTTGTAGCTTTTGAACTTTTATTAGAAAACCCATACAAATAATATCTGCCTCTATTAGACACGGAACTGTACAGGTTCCTAGAATGACTGGAGATAGAAACTAGAGCTATTTAAATACTTATTAGTACGATTGAAGATTAAATAACATTCCTGGTATCTTAAAGAATTTTCGTATCATACCTTTCAAAGTTACACAGCTGGGAATACTCTGGGAAATGCTCTGGGAATAATTTATTCTATAGGTACTAATCGATATATGTCCGATGTCGGTACTTTCGTACATATGGTAGGTATCTCGTATCGTAGTTATGACATTTTTTAAAAGAATTATTCCTTTGCTATCCCTCTTTCATATTGTATTATTTCTTAAGTGTCAGTTCAAAGAATGTATGACACAATATATCAATTGCACATTTGACTCCAATAAAGACTCGTTACACCCACATATATATTCAAGTAAGGGGGAAACGCGAAAAGTATCTAAGTGTTTATAAAACCAAAATACGTTTGAAGTTACACCTAAATCAAAGCTACCCTATAAACTGCATTTGTCACATAAATCCGCACCCCCAAAAATAGGATCCCTTACGAAAACTGCACACAAAGGAATTGAGTTAAGATGTCGACATCTCACGCGCTAATCTGTCTTTACAAGGGAGTATGAGCGAGCCCCTTTGATTGTATTAACGAGGGTGCAAGGGACGGACCTTTCGCAATTTATTTCCGATTTAGTATGTACTAGGATTTATGATTGATATAAATTAGGTCGGCTCTTTGGAGCTTAGGAGCGTATTGGATAAAATTCGTTTTGGAATTTTCGCAAGTAGGCAATCCAGGTCATCTCCAGTTTACTTAAAGTTAAATACTGCTTCCGCTAATGCCCAGTAGAGCATGACGGAATGTGCTCCAAGGGTCAACAGAATCAAAGTTGAAATCCATTACCTGCAATGCCAGAGCAACAGGAGACAAGAAGAGTTGTAGATAAATAATAATTGCACAGTTAATAAATATAATAATAATAACTGCATAGTTACTGCTAAGGCGAAATTTAATTTGTTGCACATAAACGTGATTTCCGGTTAAGAACGTTACGAAACCTTTTTCTGCAATTTTCCGCGTAAAATATATACATAAGTGCAGAGCGTTTTTCGTAAACTTACACCAATTTTAAAAATAACTCTAACCTTGTCGGCACTTTGATTCAGGTGCAGCGTCTATTAAAATTTTTAGAATTTGACATTTGCATTTGCAGAATAATCTATTTTGCTTATGTAGTACAAAAAAACTTATGTACATAACAGGTATAGGAACATAAAATATTACACTGACAGTTATATGACGTCTTTTCTGACCCATTAGAACAAACGAAGTTACGATGAAAAAGTAGCTCAGAATAAAATGACAATTCTTTTGTCTTCTGGGCGGTTGGAAGAAAACGAACTCCCAAGATCCACCGCAAAAATTGTCATGTCCCACATCTGCCTGAAGCGCTGAATTTCAAAAGGAATCTGCCCTCGTAAAGACATGTCTCACGGAGCTATTGTTAAAAAAGGCCTCGAGGCCTTTTCATGTTGTATCTCTGCTTTTTATTACATTATAAATACAAATTCGTAACTATTATTATTAAAATAATTAAGAGACTAAAATTATTCATTCGTAAAAAATATAAACGATTAAATTATTCATCATTATTGATATTTAGTACGCAGAGTATTGACATAACCATCAGATTGCATATCTGTCCATTGCCAGACACGGGACTCCTTTCAGAGTGAGAGAGAGTCAAGAGAATAGAATTGACAGAACTTATATACTTTGGAAAACATTATGCAGAACTACAAGCTCATACCCTAGCGATATTTTTCTTCACCGTTAAATCAAGTGACATTCTAATCTTAAAAACGCACATAACTTTGTAAAAAAGGAATACGTGCTAATAATAAAAACCCTGACCTTCGGAGTGAAGGATCCATTCAAAACCAGTAATCTACTCGTAACTCTAAACAAAAATGTGTCCGAAACTATACTTGTTATCTGTCTAGTTGCCCACGTAACTACGTAACTATTTGTATTTTCGATAAAAGTTGCCAAAAGTCGTTATAACACAACATGATTATATGGTAGGTACAACTTTTCGATACGATTACTATGAAGCAACATAACTTATTCAGCAAGAAACTAATATCAAGTATAATTGGAAAAAAAACGAACGAATAAATGAATCGAGTCCGTAGTATTGGGAATCAAAATCGATTATTTACTTGAGTTTAATTAGTTATTCTAGGTCCGCTATTAGGACCCAGGTTCCCAATGACTACTTTCATCTCAAATGAAAGGTCTTAATCGAATGTAACAATTTTCTATGATGATAATGAGAATTCATTTATAAGCCTCATCATGATCATTAGCATTTTGCTTGCCCGTGTACCACACGTATCTGGTATTATGCGAAGGTTTGAGGGTATATTCTATCACGGTGGCCAAGCGTTTTAATCCCTTATTTCACTCTAAATAGCACTCCTTTGCCGAATTGTTTTATAAATATTTTAAATTTCAAATAAATAGCTCAAAAGATGTGACATTTTTCTTTGTAATATTTATGTTCGACAATTCGCCCTATCTATGTACTCGTAATTATATACTACCTAATTAGTTGAGTGGTTGCAAGCGCGACTACCGAGAGAGAGGTCCTAGGTTTGATTTCCAGCTAGGGTGCTATTGGATTTTACTAACTTGAAGTTCCTAGTTACTACTAGGAACTCGGACTTTGGATTTGGGCGCGGTGTATGGTACAAGATTCAACTATTTATTTCATTATATAAAACATAACTGATGTAACGTGGTAGTGTAACATACTCCTCTGTCTCTTTGCTCGGGTAGATACCGGCGAGATGTTACATTTTATATAATAATTTGCATACTCTTAAATAGCTCTCAGAAGCATGTACGTACTACGTACGTAGTGCTGCAAGCCGCGCGGATTTTGATTACAGCGAATTCTATACATTGCAGTATTTCAGTATACGACTTTCTAGTCTATACAACTGAATAGTTGTCGAACGCCACCAGAATTTAATATCCTTAATCAATTAGCAGATTAGTCAAAACTTTCCGATCTAATTGAGACGAATCAGCGACCCGTAAAAGATTTCCACCGAAAGAATCCCCGTAACAAAAGAGAAAACCGCTCTCTAATTTCTCAAACGAAAGAAATATCCAATGTTTTCGTTCCTTTAATTTCTCGCCATTTGCAATACTTTTCAACGATGAGTAATGCGTGGTTGGGTCCCGTTGGGTGGAATTCGGTCGTTCCCTCAAATAATAATCTTTTCTTTCGTCAGATCCGTTTTGTTCGTATCTCGACAAATTAGCTCTTTTGTTTCGACATTGAAAAGAGTTCGGCTTCTGTTTGCGGTCAGTGGGACCCAGTGGCGTTTTATGTGTACTCCGGGGAATTGCTTCATCGTAAGCGAGTGACTCTCGACACTAACGGAACTGCGTCTAGTCATGAAGATTTTATTATATATTACAATTACTTCTACGATTGTGGCGCCACCGGAAGGGTATATTGTTATTTAGATAAATATATTCGCCTTTTTTTAGAGGATAACAATGTAGTGATAGTGCCCGTTGGTAGAACGTTCTTTAATTGAGCGAAAACGTCAGGAACTTCTAAATACATATTAAAAGCTTCGAAAGTATGAAAATATTTTACTATTAAATGTTTCCTGTCTGTTTACACACATGATTATATATGTATCGGCTAGCTCACGTATGTTTTTTGGGATAGCCTACTAGTTTCGGACTTTTACTAGGTCCTTCATCACGAGCTTCCGTCGTTTGCAGCGAGTTTACGGAGTGACGTATGAAAACAGTTGAAGACATTTGAGATACTATTTTGTACAATCCAATCCTTTAAAGTTTTTTATACATAACTTCTTTATAGCTAAAGAACGGCACCTCCATTCTATTTCTTACAATAGACCGTGTAGAAAAAGGAATAGCTTGGGATAGTTCTTCTGTACATTCACGAGGCCTTTGATAAACAGTATTTTCCATTAAAAATCTCAGATAATCCATCTAATAGTAAATAGCCTCTTCGAGAGCTAATATTAAAGTCGTCATAAAATTATTGAAACAGGTATTTCTTGTATATTCATTCATTAAACGAATAACATTCCAAATGGATTTAGGTATTCTTAAATAAGCATCATTGTAGACCAAATCATCATCATCATTGTAAACCATCATAGTAGATCAAATCAATTGAAGCGAATTTATAGTAATCTACCTCATCGGTAGTCGTCGTCGGTGATACAATTCGGTCAAAACCGTCGTCTCTTTGACATTACAAGCAAAGGGTTTCTTTAATATCTCCCTTTTTGAAGATAAAGTAATTGCCCGTATTCTGAAGGAGGCTTCCATTCAAGCGTTTTTTTATAGAAATGTGAAAAAAATAAATAAGTTGATGCAGGGTTAGTTAGACAACCTTTGACATTTTGGTTTGCAATATCTATAGATGTTTATTCGAGAAATGTGTTTGATGATAATTTATCTAGTCTTCTTGAGTTTATTTTTGATTTACAATTTAATTACATGATTTTATCTTTTTCATAATTTAAACTTTAATATTCATCTACATTGAAACAAATAAATTTAATTCTACAATCCTTTAATCTATCTCAGTTTACATTACGTCGATAATTCTCGAAGTTTCTACAGTAAAATTTACTTCAGAAATCATTGTCATTTAAACGGATTTTTAATTTGTTCTCGTAGAAATTCTAAATATGTATATTTTCCATACTTAGTCCAATAAATTTCAAAATTATTCTCTAAGCAATTTGTATTAACTGACAATAATAATACCATCAAACAAATTAACAGTTAGGTACCTGCCGACTTCTATAGAAACCGAAAGCTGGGTTCCAATAAAAATAGCTAAAAGATTATCAAAAAAAAAAATGTGTATTGAATTCAAAATCATTCCAAAGATCAATGTTACCACTAATTACGCTATTACAGAACAACACTTTTCGCTTGAACTAATCCGCTAACTGTAGTTTCGTGTTACACCATCCACTAACGGCAGTTCCGAAGTTTCGCTAACTGTGATTCTAACTTGTTCGTAGATAGACGTGAGGGAATTTTTTGCACCATGCGGAGGGTTCTTTCGTAACTTGACGACTAAGACTCGTTAACTGATGCGTTATAATTTTAATGCTGCATAAATTTCCAACATCATTTAGGCAGTCTAATTGTAATTTCTATATAAACATTGTTCCACGCTAAACAAAACTGAATTCAAATCCGGTATCATAAATGCTACAACTGAGAACAAAATTGAAACAACTTGTATATCAGTGCATTTTATCTATCGTACTCTGCGAATAAAAATAAATGTAGCGTTGATGCGTTCACTGTTGCTATACACAGGGCTCTAGTTTTCAATATTCGTTGGCTTTGATTCTCTAGAAGGCAAAATATTGATAAATAACGTTTTGCAATTACAATGTGTTTAAGTTGCAATCTAGGAGAAATGTATGTAGAATGTTTCTACACCACGTATCTATGTATGTATGTTTCTACACGTATGACTCAATAGGATCTTTTCGAACATCAGCTAGCATTTACTGAGGACCCGATAAGAAATTAATTTACTATCACTATCCCTGACCTACCATAACTATTTCGTAATGTAATTAGTAACAAATAGAAGTACAATTCAAATTCAATCAAGAAACTAATAAAATTATTTTTATTATTACTCATGCAGTGAGTAAGAATCCTACAGAAGAACGATCAATACATAAGACTCTACGAGACCAAGAAGAATAAAAACTGCCGCTAGCCCGCGTAATGATATCCAATCTTTAGTTCGGAACTTTTCTATTCCGAAGGCTGGAGAGCGCTGCATCATGAACTTGTTCGTGCTAAGGAAATTTATATCGGAAGTTACACAGAGGGCTTTTTGCACCTTCCCAGAACTTGCATTTTCCGCGAATATTCCCGCTAGAGCATCCATCAATTTAACAGCTATTTGTTCTTACCCTCTGAATAATAGTTTCAAGTGCAATTATGCTTAGAATAGCTTGTATTCCAATTGAATTTATAGGAAACATGCCGTTCTGTTTACGAAATATATGATATCAATTTTGCCAGAAATTGACTGTTATGACCTAGTTTTAAAAGTATGGGAATATATGGTGATAGCCTATTAGATTTAAGGTTATACATAAGTTAGATTTAGATTAGGTGAGCTTTAAGTTAGGTGTAATTTACATTAGGTTAGACTTAGAATAGATTTACGTTAGGTTAAATTTAAATTATTTAGAATTCTATAGATTATATACATTAGATACATTTAATAGCGCACTATTATAATGTTACAAATTTTCGGACAAAAATTGCAATGTTCTCTAGCAATTAAGTTGTGTTTAATTTGGTTACAAAAATTAATAACAATATTATTAAACATAAAAACATAGTTATTAGGAAAAGCTCGAAGCAGTTATTATGTAAGTAAAGAATAGGTTTTTCCCCAGTTGTCCAAAAGACACAATCAAACGCTTCCTCAGTTCGATTCTACTAAATATCAATGAAATATCGGCGCCATCGGTAACCAGCGCCCGTTTAAACAGCGTAACATTAAAACGCTTGCACAGCGCGTATCGTAATGAAGTATAATTGGGAATGATGCCAAATAGTGATTACTGTACATCGTGGGACTGTAGGCAAATGCTAGTGATCGTAACGTTTTGTTTGCTGCAGCGGTCGAACTGCCATTCGGTTAGAACCGCGTGTTGAGGGGTCGCGCCAAATGTTGCTTTGACGTCATATGCTTACGGTACGCTAACTCGAGTATCGTTGGGACGATGCAAGGCGATATTTGCTTTCGACGTTTGGGGGAATATAATAGTGCTTTCGGTGTTATAAAATGACTTGTACACTGAAGCTCTTTAATGCTGATCTCATTTAAAAATAATACTTGTGAGTTTCTGTAACGTTGAAGGTAAACAGTGCAAGAAAATCACCATATCTCAGGATTTTGCTTGACTTTTCTAACACACATAATACCTGTCAATAGTGTCAACCAACACTGAGCCAGCCTATTACCGGCTATGACATTAACGATACATACATATATATCTACACGCCAAGTCCCTTACGGGGAAGGTCCCTGAACTATTTTGAACGGAAATCGGTGTTCAAAAGACATTATGACAAAAAGCCTGATAATAAAACGATAATTGACTTATAAAAAGATATTCTCTATATATGATGAAGCAGAGGATTTTATAAGCTCACTTGTACATTTCGAATTCCCACGCGTCTACTCGTGTTCATGTTGAGAACAAAGTTTGCAAGCGCAGCGCAGTTTATGGATGTGAACGAACGAATGTTTGTTAACAAGACAATAAAAAGGAACATTAAATTTGAAGAGGGCTATTTCTTTCATACCGAAACATTGACAAGTAAAACCATAATACTTACACTATCGATTTCATTAAAATATTTATTATATGTATAAACGTAGTCGAGAGAAAAATGACGAATGGAAGAGCTGAATGAGCTTATTATTATTATTATTAACTAACGAAGCTGACGAGAGTTGACAAGTTAAATCACCAAATGATTGACAACTTTCTAATGTCCTTTTCGAGGTCTATAGGAATTTACAACGGTTTATTTGCGTAAACGGCCATTTGAAAATGCTACTCATTGCTTCTTCGTTTGACAAAAAAAACTACAAATGTAAAAATAACAATTTTTATACTTAGTCTCGATCAAATTATGAATTCAAAGTTAATTCCGTAACAGGTTTACGCCTGAATAAATTATTGCCATCAATGTCATCTATTATTCCATGATTGTACCATTATTACCTATCAATATATAAAAGGCCATAATATATCTACCCTCTTTTTCGACCCTTTTATCATAGCATTGTTGAAACCCGCGTCTCCTCTCAGAATGAGATGCTTAAACCTATAGTATGCCACACTGGCCAGTTGCGGGTGGGCAGACTTAGAATAATATTTCTTTTCTACCAATAATATACGTATTTTAGAATAATAAATATCATTTTATTATATAATTACTATGACTTAAAACTTTCACAAAACCCTTACCTTTTCGCTTCTAAAATTAATAATGCCCCAATAATCACTGTGAACATTTTACGTGTGATTGGCTCTGAGTTCCATACTCGATAAATAGAACATCCGATTGAATATCTATTTCTGGTTTCGATATTTATAAACTTGCTTTATGTTTACTTATTTGACACCCATAGCGAATCTCGATTTAGGGTTGTAAACTTTAACCCCTTTGAAAGCCTTCAACGAAACTTCGTTATATTAAGAAATGCTCTATCAACAAATAATCCATTACGAATGTGATATATGCTCATCCCATACCCGCGAACAGGTCTCGAAGTTAAGTTTGAATAATTCTACTAATATGATGACGGTTAGTTAATAAATCCAATAAAAAAATCCTATTACGCTTCAGAAGAGTTGATTTAAAGCATTTTTTGTTACGAGCAATGCTACTGCTTGATGAGGTACCTGTTGCATCAATTGTTTAATTGTCAGAATTCCTTTTCCTTGATAAATAAATATATGAAAGTTTTTATTCCATCTTAATATTCAGGGGTAGGTTTTAATTAAGTTCCTCTGCGTCCGTCTTGCAAGTCGAGTCCAGCATAATGAGAACGGTTATTGCTCCCCGAGCAATCATTACCCTTTCATTATTGCCCTTATCCTTTCAGTTACTCAGTGTTGCCCTTTGTAACATTCCACCCTTTTTCCGTTTAGTTCATGTTGTCCTTATTATGATGCTCATTAACCGAGATGAGCCAGGTCTCGCCGACATAAAACCGTTTGCTAGCCGTTGCCACAGTATTGTTCATGTCTGTGGTCTTCTATTATTGATTTTTTTTATAGTGTCAGGTGTCCGCTGTACGTCGAATAGACAGAGCTTATGCAATGCCCACCAATCTGCCCCAGTCATCATCATCATTACCAGCCTATTCTAGTCCACTGATACACTTAGGCTTCCCCCAATGGGCGCCATTGGGTCCTGTCACTCCAGCTTCTGTCTTCTGCAGAATTCTGCCTTAGTATCATTTAATAAGATAATTTTTAACCACCCTTGACGTGAAGAAAAATTCAACATCAATTTTTTAACTACACAAATAAATTAACTGTTTGGGTTGCTTCTGAAGCGCGGTCATACGTGTGACAAATCGCCATTGACGTTATTTAAAACTGATCGCATGGCGATGCTCGTTATGTGATTGAGTGAGTGAACGAGTAAGAGAATGAATTAATTAATGTATGATGAACGAATGAATAAACTAATGATAAACAAATGAATGAATGAATGATGAACGAATAAATAAATGAATGACGAACGAATGAATGAATGATGAACGAATCTATAAATAAACTGAACCGATTTTATTAAAATTTATTACAGTAAGCTTGGATACCAAAAAACGGCTCTACTTTTTAAACTATCTCTAGTTCATCTCTTTATCACTAAAATAATAAAAAAAAATTATAGAAATTGTCGTGAATAAAAACTAGTCCGCACCTCTTCTATTTATCAACAAGTAAGTTAGCATGGAAAGGTTAACCTAAGTTAATTAAAACAATTATATACAATTTATTAATTGTTTTCGATAATAGTCATAAACATGTCCTGAAGGCACCTTACGTAAATATTTTTGAATTAAATATCAGATAATAAAACTAACAACAATACCTATAAACACAAAATACCACGTTTAAAATTATTCACCAAATCAAAAGTGAGATAACAGAATGGTTTATTCGCGTAACAGATAGGAAGCAACCTATCTTGAAATAAATTAATTGTTATCTAAGCCTTCGTATAACAAATGAATTATGTAGTATTATCCTTGGTTGGGTTTTATTAAAATACCGCTTTCCGTTCGGAAGGTTTTCAGAATATATAAAAACACGATTTCGTAATCAACCGCTCCCAGATACTCTAACGATAACATTTGCGTGTGACTGTACATAACAATGGAGTACGTTTGCAAATCAGACCGACCGTTTGTAGAATAGAAAAACATTTTTGACACAAGTGTACCGAACACCTGATTTGGTAATAGTGTTTGCACGTGCGACCGATGAGAAGGTACTGGCGCGTACATAACGCTTATATTATATTATACGGATAAAAATCGGTTAACCAGACCATTTACCTGTTGTCAACTGAGTCATTTTGGTTAAATATCAACTTGCTTTTTGCAGAGTGTAGTTTAAACTATCTCTCTGTCTCTAAATGAAAGAATAGTCAGTTCAAGCGGTATATAACTTATTACAACCCTTTACAATTCCACTGTTGGAATACGGGTCTCCTCTCATATTGAGAGGGTTAAGGCCATAGTCTGCCACGCT
>DWMG01002306.1:0-13481 GCA_018244855.1 Elbella merops
TAAAGTTTAATTATTAAAATAATTTAATTATTAAAATAATTTAATTATTAAAATAATTTGATCATTAAAATAATTTAATTATTAAAATGATTTAATTATTAAAATAAATTCATTTGCCAACATGAAAATAAGTACCATTAAAGGAAAGCCTTCGTTAAACGTAAAAGAAGTAGATGTGACTGCTGTTTGTTATGGAAAAAGGCCCTCAATATTGCGTCCGAGTTATGAGACTAGGTAATGGATTATATAAAAGGTTTTCCAACCGAATCTTCCAGTGATGTGGACCTGTAAATTAGGAGATAAATACTGTGTTGGAGATGAAAATATCATTGCGATGACATAAAAACATTATTAAGAAAGTTCGGTTGAGCTACTGTGTGAATATTTCACGTTTTTAAAATCCGTTATAATTTCAAATGCATCAATCAATAAGCTCATAGTCGAACCACCTCTTACGCTTTTTACGTCATTTTACTTCAATGTGTTCATTACAACGATGTGAAAGCCCAATACAATCGTTAAAATAGTTACAATGCAGGAAATGGGTATTGTCGATAAATTATATAATCACTTCTATATACGTAGAATGGTTCGGTATTTTTTATATAAAATATTAATATATTTTCGCAATTTACGTGCACATCGCTGAAAATAGATTTCTTAAGATTTCACTGTATGATTTGTATAAAAGGGTTCAGTATAACTTAGACGAGTGGACATGGTGAATACAACAAACGAGAAACATAAAGTGAACAAAGTAAAATTTAACAAGGAAGAAAAAAGCGATGATTCAGTGAAAACTGTGTAAATTAATAGTTTGTTGTGGTTTGTTGTGTCGTTTACATCTGGGAATTTATTTCTGTATCGATCAGCCGTACTTGTTACTCGTTTAAAAAGTCGCACACAGAGTCGCCTTGACTCGAGAAGTCGCTTTTTGGACAAACAATTTATCGATCGATGCATCATCCGGCTCTTTCTTCCGACTCCATTCGATCAATTATCGATCAACGAAATTGGAGTAGGATTCGCTTTTACATTGGTTTATAATACAATATATACGTCTTATGATTCATTGTTAGTTTAGTCATTCTTATATGTAGTTTTTATAGCATTAGTAAAACTTAATAGAGTCATATATGTTACTGAGTCATCAAAAGATTAATGGTATGTCATGGCATATTATATTAAAATATATAGAAAATTTATAGGAGAATTAGCATAGCGAGTATGGTATTGTCGAAGCTTTTAAGGAAACCACGGTTTTCCTTCGAGTAGTGCGCACTGCTAAAGTAACCTACGCTTGGATTGACTTTTTGCTCACAAGGGCCCTTCACGCCAAGGTCCGACGAAGTGGTACCATCGACTTTTTATTTCACGCACGTAGGTAACTGTTTTACTGATGGTTATCGCCAAAAATAACCTTTAATTACTGTATAGTTTGAGCCGCCCTGACCTTTCATCCAGACACTTACAGAGGCTACCATATTGTATTGATATAAGAATTGTATAGATTTGTTAGAGAAGTTGAAAGTCACTTTATTTGCCAAATGCAATAGACCGCATGATTAATATTCATTGTTTGAAGTAATCGTTGTAATATAATCAGCTAAATTTACCAAGTAATAACGAAGTAGGTACATCGAAATATGTGCACTTTTAAAAATATTTGAAAAATAGGGCAAAAATCTTCGATTAATAAAAGAGCACTAATGTTACAACCTATTATTTGGTTTTTCTCACTTTTAATACTCTCTGGTAGCTTGGAATCTGGATTTGTGACCAGTGGATGAGAATATGTTCAGACCATTTATCATGAAACGTATAACATAACTAGTGAATAGTAGCAGTACTACACTCCTCTGTCTATGCCTTGAGTGAAATACAGTCGTAATGTTATGATGTTATGTCCCTACAGTGTTAATTTTTAATGCAAAATCTAGTAGAGTCGTACATCTTTAATTCCCCCGAACATGAATTATGCGACACATCGATTATAAAACGAAACACAGGATCAATTGTGCGGCGGTTGCCTTTGAATCCGAGACTTGTTACTTTTTTACTCGCTATAGCTTTTTTAACTTTAAATGCAATTGTAAATAACTTTTACTCGTGACGGAACTGCGGGCGAGGTGAGTTGTACACTTTATTCTTTTTGACTCGTCTCCACATATTTAAACTAAAACATTATAATAATTCTTAATTTATCGTATATCTTAACCCCCCGTATAACATACATCAATTCATTGGATTTCCTTGTGCCAATATATAACAATAAACCAATACAAAATATACATTCTAGGCAATTATTTCGTGATAAACTAACACGCAGTAAATACAAAATGCGACTTGCATAAATAACACGAGACGTAGTGATATTTTATGCTGCTACAAAAAATTGAACGACTAAAATAATCTTCCGTGCGCTTCCAAGTCAATTCACTAGATTTACAGTATAACAATGCTTGAATAAACTTTATTTGATTCATCACGATACGGGTATTATACCTTTGTCAGGAAGACTCCACACAACATCACCTTGTGCGAACAATAAATCTGTCACTCGACATACATCGGAGATCTTTATCTGCGCCGACTCAGAAAAAAGCCTTCTAATTAATAATTGTTCCAACTTGAAAACATCCACGCGAACGCTTCCGACACATCTATACAAATACTCAAACTCGTTCGATTCTGTGCCAAAATTATATTCGTTTATTTTTCGGCAAAAACTTGGCAACCATTTATCTTGTTCAGTCAATCAATATGTACGTCGTACATACGTTTTTGTAAACACATCGTTAACTAATCACATGGCGCTTCCTTAAATCTGTCAGTGTTTCCAGCATAGCGTTGTTTTTTGTGTCGCTATCAACGAATAAGCATCGCTGTTCGCTAATATTGAATTATTCTACTTCATAACGCGATCTTCCTTAACAGCACTGGGTGGTCCATAAATAGATATTTCGTTTACATTTCGATACACGTCAATTTATTCAATATGTTACATAAAATGAACTATCTTTGATTTTCGTCAGATTTTATTAATGTGGACATAATATGCCAAACATTCCTATTGTCTAATATTTTATTAAATTAGATATACATTTTAAACAAATGGCGTAATATACGAAGTCAACATAGCATACCAATAAATTATATATAGGTACATACGTTGTTGTGAACTCTTCAATATTATGTACTAGTGATGGGGCCAATCTATATGTTTTCAATCGCATAAGGTTTGAAATGTTTTACTTGCTATATGTTAAGAAAATTCATTTTATTTCGATTTGACGTGAAAATGACGTAGGATTCAAATTCTGAAGGATAATTAGTATTTGTGATTTGTGTATTTTTATAATTTTATACTGTCTTATAAAGCTATATACTGAACTTTTGTTCAGTAGGTATATAGCAGTACCAAGTACCAGCAGAATTTTTTTATTAATATTCTAATAATAATAAATTATAATATTCAACCCATTAATCACTCCGCTGTTGGAAGCTACGCTGGCCCAGTGTCTACCACGCTGGCCAAGTGTAGGTTGAAAGACTTCATTCACACTCTGTAGAATTTTTTTTTTCTTATAAATTCTAAAGTGTGCAGGTGTCTTCACGATGTTTTCCTATACTGTTTTAATGAATTAATGCTTTATTCCGACATAATTATTATCTTTATGGAAAAGGACCAAAGCTATAATAATCAGAAACATTAAACAGCCACTGACAGAGATTCTCACAATTTATCAGCAATTATTTAATTAGGTATATTTACAAATTATACTTAACAAAAAGGTTATAATATAAAATATATAATAATGTTAATACATTTGTATTATAACTAATATAGAATAGTAACCTTCAAATATATTTCCATTGATGAAAGCTATATGTCAAAAGGACGAACCATTTAAGGAACAGTCATAACATAAAATCTCTTTTCAAATAACAAATGTCTAAAATCGAGCCGAACGCCTAACTAACAACAAAGCCACGCCCGCGATTGTATTATATACGATCTCCGTGTAATAAACTGAACAGCGTCATTTGAATCTATACGACTATTTTATCGTATAGATAAGCGATTTCATTTTAAATTCTGTTTAATAAATTATTTAAATAGAATGTGAGTCAGAACGACCGTGACATCATTTACTGTTTTAATAAATTTATTAAAATATACGAATACGCACAGATACTGTTAAAAAGTAAAAGAATTATTGTAACTGCGCTTGAACTTGTGACCCGCGCTAGGCACGCCGATTACAATGATATAAATGACTGGAAATAGTCAATGAGTCATTTTTAATACATTTTGCAAAAAAGCTGTTAAAAACATCTTTTATTTTGCGGTGAATCATCGCGGCCCTTTTTTAACGATGTAGCTGTGTCGCCGTAAGCGAAGTGGATGGAAGCCGTAGAATACAACGTAATGTTTACTATGACTCGATATTCATTTTAGAAGAGCGAATAGTGGATAATGATTAAGAAATCACGTAAAATTGTCATGTTATAATATATCTGTAATAAGATAAAGGACGCGTTCACTGCAATTTAGTAAATCAATTTCAAACATTTAAAAGCAATCTCGTGTTTGCCTCATTGGCCGAGTGGTTGCGAGCACGACTGCCAATTGGGAGGTCGTGGGTTCGAATCCCGGGTCGGGTACTTTCTAATTTCGAACTTCTAATAGTGACTCAGAGTCTGGATCTATGTCTGGTGTATGGCAATAGGCTCAACACCTATTCCATGGGACTTAAACGTAGTTGGTGAAACGTGGAATTGTACTACACTAGGCAGGTAGGCAGAGCCTACCTCTTCGGGCATTGCAGACGTGGTGTTACGTTAGCTGATATGTTATATGTTATGTTAACTAAGAACTGATTTTTTCAAATTATTTCCCATTCATCTTTGTATATACTTTTTCCACGTGTATACTTAACATAATCTTATATGTTTATACTATTTATTATTATGCTTCTAAAAGGACATACGTTGAGGCTTCATTGAGACTTTATTACATGTACATACATATACAAATGTACACATATGTATGGCTGTGCGTATATAATTAGTGTCACATCAATAATACCACACTTCAAGATCCGTTCTATTACGTCACTACGAATGTCACTACATTCCAATTAAGTAAACTCGTATTTAATACTAACGTAATTGGTGGTAGGACATGTATTCGTTCCCCAAAAAAGTATCGCCGTTGGCATATTTGTATCGCGAAGAAGTATATAATAATTAGTGTATCGGTCTAAAAGGTGTGCTTGCCGTTTCTGGTGCACGCAAGACGCGAACAACTCAATCTTCAGCAGTTACAACGTATCTGCGCCAAACATGTGACGGGACATTTATTAAAATATTTAATACTGTATTGAGACCAACTAACCGGGTTAACGAAACTAACAGTCTTAGTTCCTACGAGTCTTTCACTAATTAAACTTTAATAATCTTATTAATAACGTATATTATTA
Organism: Elbella merops; assembly: GCA_018244855.1. Lineage (NCBI taxonomy): Eukaryota > Metazoa > Arthropoda > Insecta > Lepidoptera > Hesperiidae > Elbella > Elbella merops. Next base: position 5,487 of record DWMG01002306.1, read on the forward strand.
ATAAGATTATTAATATAACCTCATATGCGTTACGTATAACCTCATCTGCGCGTGGTGCACCCTGCTATAACAGACGAGGCTCTGGCGACCGGCTGATTGCGGTATTGCGCAGCCTAAATAGGCACGGCTAAATGCCCTGGCCGCCGACGGGAATGGAGTGGACTGGACTGTGATAGGCTGATGATGATGATGATTATTAATTGGACTAACGCTAAAAGTCCTATTCTTCTAGGCCTGTTTGAATTCGGTGCCATGGTTCTATGGACAGTAGCGGACATTTCTATCAACTACCTACTTGTTCTCTGCTCGCGTTACTTATAAAATAAACATACCGTCGTAATATATACCAATAAAAAAAATTTGGTTATTTTTATGACCTTTATACTATATTTTCTACTAACTACTAACTATTACTGCTACTACTACTATTTTCTACTTACTAACTATATTTTCTTTCTTTATCATCCCTCTGAAGACATTTACTTCGTGACATTTTGTCTGTTAAGCACTTAAAAGCTTATAAGAATACAGATATTTCATCAAAAGATCGAAAAATGCATTGATATGCAGCACAGACTTATAAAGAGTGTCTTCATCTACCGTCTACGTTAAGATTAAATAATTGTATTCCGTCTCTTAAAAAATTTCAACTGATATTCATAAATGTACCTTTAAAGCCAGCAACATATTTTATTTTTTAATTTAAACTTACATCATACACTTTAGATATTTATGGTCCACGATTACTCTTCTCTACACGACTCTACGATTACTCTGGCAAAATTTCTCTATCGTCCTAATGCTCTTATCATCAACCAAAGTTCTAAAATCCGCGTGGTCATAATTTCCAAAACCAATGAAACACGGTGTAGGTACCCGATTTCGACAAAAGATAGTGGCACGTAAAAGTGGATGAGCGTGCCTGCGGTAGGTACCCAGTACCACTTCGACGAAACAAGGCACGAAGGCTAACAAGATGCTAAAGTAATCGTCAATTCGAACATTAAGGTTGACTATCGCTTCTCATCAAAAGGTATCGATCTAACTGTAAAAAAATTACATATGACGATGTTTATTACTTTCTCTTTGTATGGCTATATACAAGTTAATCATAGACTAGTACAATCGTAAACACTAGTAGAATATATATATTTTCAGTAATGATAGTTAACAATAATGTATTTTTATGCGAAGAACGAACGAACAAAATAAACTTGTTACAAGTGGCCGCTGCTACCGAAAAGCCAAATATTAGTTCTTAACGAGATTGTCAATTACCTGGTACCAATAGGAAACAAGACTTTTATCGCACATAAGGCCATTTAGTATTATGTCGTACCAATTAGTATTTACTAACAATCATCCTATTAAAATTAGGTCCCAAATGCGCCGAAGGTTACACGTGCAAGGGGCAATCATATATTTATTTATTGGTACCAATGATCTCTTTGGAAAATTCCACTCAAATTAAATGTCCCGATGAGGTTGTAATAACGACATCGAATTTGATATCGTACATATATCTTAATAAAATACTCAAGCTAAAAGCTGACCGTGAATACAATCTCACGATCGATTCTCAAACTTTTTTTACCTGGTAAAGGTTTTTACAACCGCTATAAAGAAGTCTATTAAAATCAATTAAACTTTAGGAAAACAAAACCACTTCGTTATGTTAGAAGCTGCTACGATAATCTTTCAAAATTATTTTCAATAATAGTGTGTAAAGAATCATTTATCTATCTATTTGAGCTATTCTACAGATTAACATATACTGATAGATAACGTATTAAAGGTCTGGATTGGGGATTACATCAAAAGTATTGAACATACAACGTGTGAGCTATTCAGTACTCTGGAACGATTAAAAATGTAGGAATTATAACTTAAATCCTTATCGGAAAAAGTTACTTCAATCTTTATATAATATTATGTTTACTTCTAAAGGTAAAAACCAATCAAAAAAGTTCAACTTTGCGTCAAGCCAACACGGTAATTGTGACCAATTACTTAAGGTACGAATTTCTAAAATCGGAGATTTGTCACAATATCGCTGCCACTCTGTCTGCAGACTATACCGTAAAATTTACTTAACATTCATGAAGATACAACGTGTTCGACCAATACATATTCAACATGAATCGTAAATTTTCAATGGCGAATAAAAAGAACAGGAGACGATACGAACACCTGACCATTATAAGTTGAGATCACGATATAAAATATTACCACCGAGATTTATTTCACGGCGCGTCCACGATTAATCGACAAATATTAATTAGCAACGTTCTGAGGTCAATAATCTGTTTATTATTATACTCATAACTTGGGTAAGAACGACACTCTCACATAAATGAGCTCGCCTTTAAATTTGGCTTACAAGAAAGATGAGAATTTATAAAATATTAATACATTTTAAGTGGACTGAGGTTTATGGCAATATTATTGCTTCAATTTTTTAAGTTAAAAGACTGGCTAAGGGACTGTATAAGGTCACTATAACAACAAAACATTTTATTTACATTACCTTAATGTTGCATTATTTAAAGAGGTTTCGATTTTACTCAATTAAAATTATAAGCTCAATAAAGTTAGGAGATAGCGGTTCTTGTCACAATCAGTTTAATCTATATTTTAAATTAAAGCACGTCTTAACGACGATTATAAAATGTTTCGAAATTTAAAATATCAGGTTCTGGTCTTAAAAATAAACGGTTAAAGAAACTAAATTAAACAAATCTCTAAATTTATTGCACTATTTAATAGCCTATCTAACGGTGGTAAAACGACAGCAATTTGTTATTAGCCGTAATCTAAATAATATCTAGTTCTATAAATCAGCACCTGTGTCATGTGACTTTCGATTGTTTTTTATTATTAATAACCAACACCAGTATTTCATGTCCGCTCTTCGTAAATTTATGTTGCTTTAAGAACGCGTCATATCTCTCCATCGATCTGTGTTTTGATGAGAATGACTTCCCTAGCTGGAACCTGCTGGGCTTTCTCAATCTAACTGTTCTCCACTGTTTCTTAAGTTGTTTTTTCTTGACCAGATGTGATCATTCGATTCCATTGATCCTCAAGTGTGTCAAAAAGTTCCCTTCTAATTCACAAAGGTAACGCATAACGGCCATGTGTACTCTTCGGTCATTTGATTAGTCTACCATAGTATCTTCAGGCCGCCCATAGTATTGTGGCCTTCGAAAACCGGTTTGTTCGAGAGGCTGAAACTCTTCTTTCAATAGATTGAAAGATTTCGTGATCCTTGGGCGATCGATTATAACTTGCAAAAAATGGTTAGAATCGTAGTGAGCGTAGTACTTCAGTAAGATTTTATAGCTTCTATGTATCGATATATCGCTAGTGTAGAGTTTATCGTTCGTTTTTTGAGAATTATTATGCTTTTGCTAAGAGCTTCTGAGATTGTTTGTTTATTAATGATAGTCTTTAACGGCTTCTGGAGCGTCATTTAAATGTGTTTATAGCCAATATTAATAGCTTGTTTTTGATGCCTCATCTACTGGTGCCTTGTTATTCTTGAGCTCTTGACAACCTACTTTAATATAATATCAATAGATCTTCAAAATATTACTAGTATAGTGCCGGGTCAATTTAGCTCGCTTATTATTCACTGCCGTAGGGAGACGAGCTTTACCCGAAGTTGTCTATCATATTTCTAAATATCTCTCAAAACTTAAAATTTTGAATAAACCGTGAGGTGAATTCGGTCTTCAACCGTCAGTCGTCCAGCATGTTTGACTTCGTGACATCAAGAAGTTTCAGAAACTATTTAATCGCCGGTAACAGATCATTCGTTCATCTATTTTATATCTATGTTTGCCAACACAAAGCCAACATTGAACTTTTTTCCACAGAGGACCCAGATCAGTGTAGTGTAAATACAATAATTTCCAAGTATGTGGCTCCACAGTGTTGCCAGATGGGAACTATTTCTGAATAATTTATAGCAACAGCATACGGGCGTTTTCAAAGTCAATATGCTACATTCTGATGTACACTACATTTACCAACAGGTAACATAATAGCTACAAGTCTATTTTTTATTCAAAATACATTCTATTTAACCCATCTGCAGTACCAGGCTTACTGCTTCCCAGTTAGGTGTAGTCTCTAATCGCTAAAATATCACGACTATTAGCTAGGACCAGCAGAAATGAAGCTCATATCCATTAAAAATATTTAGATAGACTATTGCAAAAACTACGGTACATTATTATGATTATTATGAATTGACCAAAAAATTACGGTAACCCGAGTAATTTTTTAACCTTACTATTGCACTCTACGAGTATATGCTTATGAATAACACCTTATGTGTTAGAATGAAAAATCGTCATATCGTAAACTTCTAAATCATTTGCGAAGACCAGATTACGTTGTTTATAATGCGTGGTCTTCTTCTTACCTACTAGTTTCCTAAAACCGTTAAACACACATGTGACATTTCAAGTGAAAAGCAAAGAAAAAAATATGTGCGTATTGCTCGAACGATGTGTTTGTTTTGGCGTATCCTAGGATAACGTTAAGTAGGATGTATTGCAGTGCAAATATGGAAATTAAAGAAAATATTTGCCTACGAGATGTTTATAACTTGTCTACCTGTTATTTTGCTGTTACATATGTTAATTCCAATATGCGAATTGTTCAGCAATGACGTTAATGACACTCTGTCGCCAAATACAAAACATTAGTTTAGAGTTCGCACGCACAATCTTTCCTTATTATACTGCGCAAAATGAACAATAACGGCAAGAAACTTTGTAAATAATTAAGGTACACAAATCTTGATTGAAAGTCTTCTAATTCTCAGACACTGACGTCCAAGATACGGTCAAAACAAAGATTTTGCGCGGGAATAGGTAACTTTAACAATTTTGTGCAAATATTTTTATGCTGTTCGGACTTTGTAGAAACGAATACAAAAAAAAATGTCGATAATATTTAGACATTGTATTTTTGAGTGACAAACATGGAATAAGTCGGTCTAGAAAATTTCAGATGGACATTTTTTCTTCTTTCGATGCTTTTATTATTCCACTGTTGGAATATTCCTGAGAGGTGATGGGGAGGAAAGACGAATGATACGGGGAGGAAATACGAAGATATTTTGACGCACCGTGCTCCAAGCTTGATCAGTTCCTGCGAGCCGGGACTTTTTATAATTCGGCTGGTAATTTCCTGATCTACTTAGCCTCCACATAACAGACTTGAGAGACCCAAAAACAAGCTTTCGGGGTCGTGTTAGAATAAACCAGTTCAAGTTCTTTACACTCGATTATAAGATTATGGAAATATCCACCGAAGTCGACCTGATCGAAGTAAATGGCATTAGGATCATAGGCATTAGGATGCGTATAAGTTTTAAGCCATTATTGATGACAAATAAATGTACACAAAACATTAGTATAAGATATTTAATTAAATGTATTGGATAGCAGGATAAACGACGTGTTTATTTTAAAATAATAATAAAAAATAAATACATACATTAACAAAAGTGTACATTTCGCTACATCGTAAACTTGTCATTCAACTTCAACTCTTTACGACTGTAGATTTTTAGAATAGACTATTTTTAGATATTAGGGTTGACATTTTATGATTAATAAAAGCTTTAACTATGAGGCAATTACTTTGAACCAGCATTTTTGTTACGATTCTTGAAATAACCGTATGTAAAGGAATGCGAATGTTGTTATATGTAATAATCTCATACATTCATCATTTATATAAATATATTGTTTATTTATTTCAATTTAGTTGCACATTATAATTTACAATCGAATTCCAATCCCTGGAGAGCAACGGCAAAACGACATGCACTTATCATTTTCACGGTACCAACACCTGAAACATTTCGACGATTTCCGTTGAGCAGATTTATCCTTATTGCTCACACACCTGTCGGTTCCAAGAAGCAACCAATGACATGTACAATTACGTAAGTTCAAAAGCCCAGAATTAACGTGTTTCATAAGCAGCTATATTTACGAGCCATTTCTTTGTTGCTCGAATATCTCATTGTAAATTATTTTCGAACAGAAAATACTGCCAATGTTTATACGGAACTTATTAAAAATTAACGTTTCTTGTATTTATCGGTTAAAAGATTATAGGTGAATTTATAGTTCAGGTAGTTTTTGATAATTTTTTGTACTTTGTATTTCTATGTACCTATTAAATAAATGTTAACCCTGGTACTCGAGTTGAAATCGGATGCTCTAGTTTGTAAGTATATTCTAAGAAAACAAATTTTAATAATTTTCTACTCTTTTATTATTCCACTGTTGGTGTACGGCCCACCTTTCAGAAATATAAAGAGATAAAAAAAGTTAAGAAAACTTTTCCTTTTTCTTGTAGAATGAGCGCATCAGGTCTGTAAAGATTAGAGATATTTGGTGCTCGATGCCCTCTATCTACCCCGTAAGGGACCTGGCGAGATGATATAATAAGAGTAATACGAAAATTTTATTGTATTCAAAGTTCTCTAATCATAGTGAAAAGACACAAAAAAATGATCAACGAGCAAATTAAGCCTATACAGGCTCGTATACAGGATATTTCGGTTTACAAGATAATAGACTGTTGCCGTATATGATATTATTGTACTAACAGGATTTATATTATGTAATAAAATTTATTCAAAATATAGCAACACTTGCGTAAATTGAATCCAATCGCAATGCCATGGTAACCCTAACCATGGTGCGGTCGTACCGGAACATGTTAATGACGCAGCATCTCACCGACAATTTAGTCAGATTAACATATTCATTGCCAATATATTGGAATATTATAGTTATATAATATATTAAATGACGATCAGTGCTAATATGATCAATCCCTATTTAGAATAATTAAGAACTGGATTCGACCATTCATAGCCAAATAATTGTCATTGGCAGAGTTTAATTATTAAAAAAGTAAATTCGCCGTCGTTCAGTATTACCAGAGTATAATTAAAATACCTAACGATTACGTAACGTTGTTATATTTTTATAGGCTACCCATCATCCAGTCACTAAATGTTATTCTGTAAGTACATGAATATCGAAATGGACAATAGGTGATTTTTGATATTAAAATTACCTCCGTCGTTTCATAGTGTTTAAAGAATTAAATTTATATTTATAAAAACATAGTGTATATAAATTAAAAATTGTTTTTAATTTTAAAATCTAATTGCTAGCTACAATTTTAATAGTGTTTGTAGGTACGTCCTTATCGAAATCAAACATTTTAACTTCGATAGGGACGTACGTTTACTGCCTCGTTGGTCGACTGGTTGCAAACGCGACTACTGATGGGGAGATCCTGAATTCAAATCCCGGGTCGAGTACTATTGAATTTGTCTAATTTAAAATTTCTAGTAGTGATTCGGAGTCCGGAATTGTGCCCGGTGTATGGCAATAGGCTCACCACCTATTCCATGGCCATTTAAACGTAACTGGTGACACGTGGGAGTGTACTACACTCCTCTGCCTACCTTTTCGGGGTTTACAGGCGTGATGTTACTTTTGAAAAGATTTAACCTGGTGAAAAATATAACGTTGATATGTTATGTATGATGCCAAGTAGACTATCGCTATATCGAGGTGTTGAGATGTCTGTACGACGTCGCCACTATGTGTGTCCAAGTACAGGACCAACAGTCTAAACCCATCCAATTGCGCCGGGGAGTGACACAGGGCGATGTTACATCGCCAAAACTGTTCAGATGCGCATTGGAGGATATGTTTAAGAGGCTGGACTGGAAAGGTAAAATCATAAACATAAATGGCGACTACATATAACACTTGCGATTTGCAGACGATATAGTCTTATTGGCGGAGTCGCTGGATGAGCTGAAACAAATGCTGGACAGCCTAGCAATAGCCTCGCGACGAATAGGTCTCGGCATGAATTTGAATAAAACCAAAATCATGATTAATAAAAAAGTTGAGCCGGGACCTGTGGTCGTAAATGGCCACC
>DWMG01002307.1:0-13481 GCA_018244855.1 Elbella merops
GAGTTACATTCTAGCCACTTCACTTAATAACACTTTTCGGACACAATGTAATTTTTCAAGAAATTATTATTCTATGAAGTAATGGTGTAGTATGTATTGTTACGAAGGGACTTACGACACATGAAAAATGATAGGATTATATAAAATAAATATAATTGGCATGTTACATGAAAACATGTTTTATGCATGTAAAACCATATGAATCCTAATATGTTGCAAGTAGCGACATCAATGATAGTGTGAATCTACCCTACCGATTGTTCAGTTGTTCCCAGCTCGCTTACATTACCGGTTTCGTCACTTCATTACCCGACAATGTAAAGACAGGTGCACACTGTCCGCTTGCGAGTATTTCAATATCGTGTGTTTTCATCTCACGCATTGTCGCCTCAGCGATTCGGTGAAACAACGAACGTGTTTTGTTATATTTCTCGTTTGTCGTAGATTGAGGATCGTCTGGATGACTGAAAATTTTACGGTGCAAATGCCATTTACATATAAAGCTATTTATGTATTTACATATAAAACCTTACTAATGTTGTTAAGAATGTCAGTAACTTTGTTATATTAAAGTTGTATGAGATTACGCAAATTAATTTAACGAAGTCCTGTTATATTGATAACGTGCGTAATGGACATTTTTTCTAATGGTTCAGAATTATTACTGCTATTTCCTGTAACCCAGAATGCTACTATATCATCACCAGCACGTGCATCCAATACTGGACATAAGCGTCTACTAAACACTGCTACGACTCACGACCTGTGCTTTTACGACTAGACTACGACTACGAACTAGTTCTCAACCCACCTTATTCCTTAGAAGGACAATCGCACATCGGACGACCCAACAAAATATGCAGCATACAATCATCCATCCGATATCGTACAAGCCAGTGTACAGGAGGCTTAACAACGTTATGATTGTTTTAAAGTGTCTTTAGAGGATATGAGTGTATGCGGAAAATTAAATAATGTTACGAGTATCACGGGCGTGGTCATGGTTGTTGGGCAAAGGTGAAGTTTGGTGATTAATAGATGGGTACCGGACACCGGACGGACGAGTACAAACTCATTCCGCGAAGTATGTAGGTTAATAGCTTTATGTAGGCATCATGTCTTATTTCTGGGTGAACATGAGTATATTATATCGAAATGAGCCTCTATTTAAATATGTATATTATTTAGATATACATATTAATATTTAGATACATATTCGATTTGTCGAATTCGGATTTAATTGAATTTGGATATAATTGTACGTTCCTCATTCGTTTCTGTCTTCACGCTTGTGTTCCCTGAAGAGGCAGGCAGAGGAATGTAGTGCAATCCCGTGATCCACCTGTTAATATTTTTATTATTCGCTGTTTTATTTGATAACAAGTATTTCAAGTAGCTATTTCATGCTCTTTCCCTAAAATCAAGGTATTTTCACATAATATTTCAACGAAATCAGTACAGCGGTTTTCACGAGAAAACTTCACAAACAGGCGGCCAAAGTTAACTTCGTATTTATCATAAAATTAATGATGAGGTTTATACCTATTAATCTGATGTGTAACAAAACTTAAACAGAAATAGAGAAAAAAGTATGGTGAAACGGAATAGATAGGTATTCATCATTAATGATCATCATCAACGTACATAATGTATCCATCGAGAGGCTTCAACAGTTGAGCAACATACATAACAGTTAATCAGACCCAGTTTTAAAACGTCATCGTTTAAATAAATCAAGTTGGTGAATCAATAAAACAATTTAATTTATACGCGTCTAATTAACAATCGGGCGAATACATCACGAGAGAGGCACCATAAGACACCACCCACGAACGTAATTCCGAACTGGAAAACTCTAAATGACCGCGTTTAATTAGAATAAATTATTCTTTTATCAAACGCGGCGGTCCGACACAGCGTAGAGGCTTAGTAGCGTTTGTGTGAATAAAAACATTATTAGTTCAACGAACAAAAGTTTTGACTTTTTCCCAACATCCAAATGGAAATTATGGATAAAAACCTAATTGCGAAAGTCTATTTCCAACATTGCATTCAGAGACGCTCACGAAATATACCTTCAACATAAAAGAAAACAATTGAAAAATAAAACATAAAAGAAACATAAAACAACATAAAAGAAAACAATTGAACAATTGAAAAGAAAATAGTATAATATTTATTTCAATTCATTAGTACTAAGGCGTCGTTGTACATATTTATATTAAAAAACATAAAAATATATGATAACTTAGTAGATGAATAAAGAAAATTTAATGACTCAATATTAATTGTTAAAAAAGGGGATTGCATTTACAGTTAGCCGAAAAGACCGCGGAAGCTAATTAAAAAAAATATTCGCTCACATTTTATAGGTACGCAATTTCTTTCAAAATGCAGATGGTTTCAAGACTATTTATTATACAATATTATATATTACACCGGTAAAGAATATCCTTTACAAAGTAAGATTGTCGTGTCTCAACGATAATCTTCCGTTTCTATCATCACATCATTAAATGGTAAGACTTGTTAACGGTAAATAAAATGACATTAAATTTGACATGACTGCTGTGGAGTTGCCTACTGTCACGCCGAGTAGATTGTAGACAAAGATGATGTAATGGCGTATATTATTATTACTATATCATCACTCCAGGTCATTTAAGTGGTACGCAGAGACCACCGAGAGCCAAATATATCTATTTTACGGACGTTTGCCCTTTCTTAGAGAAATATAGCCTTCATAAAGGTATTGATAATTATTTAATATTGATATGAGCGATAACTTGAAAATTATGGGTCAGTAAATAGATCTATATTTCCTGAGAAATTGAAATTTAGTGTTATAACATTCAACATACTAAAAATCTTTACAGCACAAAAGAAAATGAGTATTTAGTATGCGGGGAACAGGCATAAACATGTTAATCCTTATCCATAATGTAATGTTTGGACCTTATACATTATTTAGAAATGACAGCTATTAATGGCTATTACGGTCATGATTTCAGCTGAGAAATTTATATAAATAAAATGAAAGAGATCTGTCGTTGTGCGTATAATAAGCATAAAACTACTGGATATATTTCAATCACTATTTTTAGCTTTACTTTTAGACACGTGGTCGTTATTTTACGCAAAAATATTACGATTTTTTTAATTATGTGAAGTTATTAAAGTTGTAAGAATTATGTATCCTTATTATTTATGCCTCCTTCTCTACGTATGAAATATATAATTAAAATCATGAACAACGGCAGACGAAGTCGCAGGTATCAGCTAGTTGCTTAATAAAATCGACGGATGGTAGATGTTTAAACATTGAAAGCATCACGAGGCATGGAATTAGCCCTTTCTCATCTCCTCTAGGTTCAGAATAAAATGTAAATAAAATAAAGAGGTAGTTCTGATTCGCGCTGTGCGCCCAGCTATTTAATTTAAAATTCAAACATAACATTCTGTAGTACCTACATTGAAAACGTATGATAGAGAAAGGCATATATTCCTAAATAGCTGTGCGAATGAGATAATAGATTTAGTAAAGACCATAGAACCATTTCATACAAACGAAATGGCGGGAAAGTTGACAGCTAGTGTTTTATAATATCAGATTATGTTCTTTTGTAATCTTAGCTACGCCAAAATATTGCCGAGCGAACGTATCTCACTATCCAGTTAAAATATGGATATCCTCACAAAAATTTGAAAAAAAAAAACAAAAAACCAAAATGTTTGAGCTATACAATGGTTTAAATAAGCTATTAATTTTTTTTCATATATTGCAGGTGCGCTTGTTTATCGATAGATGGCGCTAGGGTCTGAACTATTTATAATTACAGAATGTTATTGTCTATATTAAATGCTAGCTACAAGCGTAACAATAAGTAACAAAATCAGTAGGAAAAACTACTGAATACATTTGTTATATTTGTTTTAATAAATAGAATCAAGCAATGATACGGCACTACATTTAAGTAAGTTTCAAAGCGTACGTACGAACTGATATACTAATGAGAAAAAAAAGTTCAACATTATTTACTCGGAAAAATAATCAGGATGCTTTTAACGAATAGTTAGTACCAATATTTTTTATAATTACGTGGCATGATTTTTTGAAATGAGAATGATATCCGCGATAATTTTTTTTTATTTATTTTTTACTTACCTTAGACGAAATAAGCGTCAATGTGGGCGAGGACTCCTGTGGAACAAAAGACAACTATCCTGCTTTAATTGATTTTTGAAAAATAAAAATAAAAAATAAACAAAAGAATTAGGTCAAGACAATAAACAATTTTGAAAGCTTTTAGCACAGTAAGAACACCGATTCGCAAACATGACAAACCAATTTGACGCATAGATAATTTTGAATTTGGAAAAAAACGAATTCTTAACAATTTTTGGGACATAAATATAAAATTAAGATTTATCGAATGGCAGGATAAAATATCTACACGTAGTAGCACTTCGACGGCAAAGCGGGCAACAGTTAAACGAGTTTCGAGAAGAAAATGCCATTAAAATGAACGCAGCGCTTATTCCGGTGATAGTTTGCAGTTTTAATCGAGAACGTTCAATTATCGCTAAGTTATTCCATTGCGTTCTTGTTTATGGAAAGTATTTTATTGTTTCAATGGTATAAATAAGGTAAATTAATGGGTTCTCATTTTTTAAAATTATAATTGTACTTCATTGCCTCGTTGGTCAATGGTTTCAAGCGCGACTGCTGATCGAGAGGTCCTGGGCTTGTATCCAGGGTCATGCACTATTGGTTTTCCTAAATTCGATATTCCAGTGGAAATTTTTAAGAGTGCCTTGGAGTCTATATCCCGATGAATGCCAATAGGCTTAACACCTATTACATGTAGAGACAAACGTAACCACCGGTGAAGCGTGGTTACGTTTAGTTCCGTCAATTGTTTACCATTTCTTTCACTTGTTTTATTAAAAAACGCGTTGGAGTTCATATGGAACCTAAAATAAGACATATTAAACATAAAAAATCTTTTTGTCCGTAATAATAGTAACATTATTGATTTCCAGATAACAACACACACGAAAATTTCTCTTTTATTTTAATATTCAATAGAAAGCCTATAAATATTTGATTCCTTTTTACACAGAATATGACTTATCGTCTAGTTACGCCGACGGAGCTTGTTTACGGAGCTGTGGCAAAAAGGAAACCGCCATTAGCACACCGAGAGTCATGTCATTATGAGTCATAGTGAGTACGCAACCCTGATGATTATTGAAGTAAGAGCGAATCGTAATGTGTGTAACACACAGGAGAATGTTTAACACGTGTATTTCTTAGAAGAAAGCATCCGGACCGCGTGCAGCAGGAAAAGACTGCATGTGTCATCGCTTCTCGGGAAATTGCATCGTCTTTTTGCATTGTATTTGTCCGGGACCAAGGATGCCGTCGGGTGAAAGTCGTTCGACTATTTAAAAATGGAACAATAAACGAGGAATACATATAGGTAAAAAGCTATTGTATATAATTGTTTGGACACAGATCTCTTCACAGAATGAAACAGATTAAGATCATGCCACGCTTGGTGAGTGCGGATAAGCAGGTTTAACACGTTTTAGATAAATTTATGGAGAGCTTTAAGAGGTGCAGGCTTAATCACTATATTACGATACAGTAATTGGTATTTGTTCTTAAAACGCAGATTTTCATAAAAAGACGAGCGCCAAGATTTAACCCCAAGGTCCCCGGAACGGGAGGCTTAATTCTAAACTACTACCGTGTCACTGATGATCATGTTGATATAATTGTTATCTGCGTTTAACCGATAACTGTATACATCAATATCTTTATATATGTGTATTTTATACAGGTTAAAAATATTTGCACTGAGAGTTATTAAACTGTTTTAGTATGTATTGATTATAAGTTATTAATTTACTCGTAATTAAATGTTATTCATTAATATTTATGTTTTGCTTTGTAAATTATTTTTACAGCAAAAATTTTAGAGAATGCAATTAAGTATCGTGTATAAGATCACTTATTAAAAAAGAAAACTATATTAGCGAAACTTATTCTCTCTAACTCTTTGTTTAAACTAAGTACAAGTATGTATTATATACTAAGATTTTATTAATTTTCAAGTAGTATATTGTAAGTAAATTAGTTCTTATGTTACTCAGCTTAAAGCTATGTGTACCCTTCGTCCGTTCTATTATTACCCGATGATGTACTATGCAATTTAACAATCATATTTTGACTGGCACATCATAGCCTACAAAAAACTTAGAACAATATTCAAAACTTATAGGATATCTATTTGCGTGTGAAAAACATGCGCGGAAGAATAAAGTGAACATAAAATCAAACAATAATTACAGATTGAAGCAATCAACGCGTTTAAAACGGCAAAAAGCTCCACATCGGACCGACCGACGGAAAAAAAACCACGACGAGCAATTATACGCCATACAACGAGTATTTAACATTATAAACAATTGCGTTTATTGCCTTCAAACGTATCGTAATAATTACATCAAAACAAAGCACGGCAAAAAAGCCCGCGCACGAACTATAGTTACCTACGTTCGACTGTAAAATCGGCCGCGCAAGACAGTTGGCGCGCAAAAAAGTTAAAACGAAACCGGCCGAAACTCTTCCTTTCTTAAATTATCCTGTCACGCTCAACTATAAAATGCAATTGGTTCTCAAAAAATTCAAACTCGTTAGAATAACGTATGCCCTCGCTGGTACTGCGCGCAATGGAAAATAGTCTCTGATGTGTTATGATAAGGTCGCGTTTTCCTTGTTCAGTGCGGATGTAGGTTATATTTAGTGTCAGGTTGCGCGGACAATAGACGCACGCGCATTCGGTGCCGGTGCGGCAAGGTGACCGCGGCGAAGGGCACGAGGCTGCCCTTGCGCACCCTACGCCCCGGGCCCCGAGCCCCGCGCCGCACCGTATGCCCCGAGCCCCGCACTGCGAGGTCCAGCGTGTCCCGCACATTCGCTTGCATTGTCTGACACGCCATTGCTGAAATGACCGCAGTGGATATTGGCCAAGGATGCTCCCTGATTGGCATATGTTCACCGATATCGATTTGAATGTTTCTTTATCGTAACATTATTAATTGGCTTTAAAAGTAATCGTATTTAAAAATACATATATGAAGTTAAAATTTAACTTATGCTTAACATGGAGCTGGAGCAATATTAAATAACTGAATGATTTGCATTAAAAAAAGGATTTTCTTGTCACTACTTTTCTCTTTTAAACGAGAAGTTTTATCAAACGGGATTATAAAGTATTTACGAGTATTATGATAGAAGCTCTCTCGCTGATGTTAATAATTGAAAATGGACATCTAAATTCAATTACAATCAATAGTTATAACGAGCAGCTGACCGACTGACCGACTTACGGAGTCCCGATGTGACAACAAAATGCAAATGTCATTTGCAGAAATAACTGGGGCTAATGTCTATATTAATATGTGTATTTTTATTTCGTAACATTACGGGATAACTTTAAGTTTCGCTATTGATTTCGTCTATAATTTAATAGTCACCATCATCATCATCAATACTTTATTGATCCACACTTGAATATAAGTGTTCTCTTAGAATGAGAAGCGTTAAGAATATAGACGATGGTTTTAATTATTTGGGCACAATTTGATTAATCGTCTATATATTTCAAAATTTCAATCAGTGTTGCCAGTTTCCTATTTAAAAATTATGTGATAAGTAGTATACAATAGCAATATTGATAAATTCGACCCAATATCGATAATTGTTACAGTATTTTGAGACAATTCTCATACAGTGACTTTATTCCCAATCAGGCATTACTAATGCTATAATAGTAAGTTAT
Source organism: Elbella merops (assembly GCA_018244855.1). Lineage (NCBI taxonomy): Eukaryota > Metazoa > Arthropoda > Insecta > Lepidoptera > Hesperiidae > Elbella > Elbella merops. The sequence goes on from DWMG01002307.1 coordinate 7,851, forward strand.
GATAAGTTATAAAAACGTTTATGTAACATTTTATATATATGTATACTTTTTATATATTTGTCATTATGTATTTACGTGTATCTAGATAAGCTTACAGCCAACAAGAAGGAATCCTCATTGTACGAGCGATGAGGATTGAACGCAAAAAATGCTATTCAGCAGTTAGGAACACTAACCACTGGACTACCAAGTACTACCAGCTATGAACAATCAGACAGAATGGATTTATTAATCGCGAACTGTTCACCATCTCGTGGGCATGTCTACAATCGACAATTATTGTTCTAAGCTATACACATCCCTACGTCCAAATATTGCGACTGACATAGCTCGCAGGGACAGGTGGTAACATTTAACATTAATCCGACCTTACACGAATCACACTGAATTAGCTTCGAGTAAAAACCCAATTATTGTGTACAACCTCGTTTGAAACGATAATAACGCACACACACATGCACGCAGTCATGCACACGCGCGCACACACATACACACGTGCATAAACAGTATACCATGCGCCTGTACAGGTTTGTTATGATAAAATAGAACGGCGTTTTTATTAATAAACACGATATCTACAATGTGTTTGATAATCTCACTAAAACTTTACACCTCGGCATTTTATTGAAAAGCACGCTATGGTTGGTCGAGAACGCTGTTGTTTTATGGTCACTTCTATCCATGGGACTTTCTCGTACAAAATTATGAAGTTCTATAGTTCTTCTCCGATACGACAGGATCCATTGTTGTATGTGACTGTACACCATCTAATATTCAAACTTTTGTTAGTATAGTTCTAATGTTTTACTTGGATATTACATAATTCATTGTTGTACGTGACTGTATATCAGCTGTATTGTATGTCCTAGTCACGCTTTCTAACATCGTTCACATAAAGAATTTTCAGTGACAATAACGGATAAGCACTTGGACAGCGTGGCGTGGCGTGGCCTTAACCCTTATCTTGCTAAGAGAAGACCTGTACCCAACTGTGGAACAACAGAGTGTGATAATGATTGGCATACCAGCTAAAGATAATCGTCGTAAAATATTTACAGGGAAATGATTTTGTAGTAAAAATAAATATGTACTTTGTTGTAAGTATACCTTTAAGCATTTATAAAGCGCATTGAGACTTCCTAACCTTTCGTGGCTTGTTGCACTACAGAGCATGCAAACAGTATTCTCTAAGCTTGGTATTTAGTACTGATTATTATTAATATTATGTCATACCGAGAATAGAAAGTAGTGGAATAGTTTCTAAAAGTGGTCAAAGATCCGACGAAAAGCCAATCAGTTGATACGACATTGCACATCATATAATTTTTGATATCTAAAACCAGTGGGCTTGATGGTCCGGTCTTAAAAGACACTGACCGTTGAACCGAAAGGTGTAGGTTCGATTTTCACGCAGGACTAATATTTATGTGATTAGCACGAACATTTGAGTTTTGTTTGGGGGTAAAATTATCAATATAAATATACATATGTCTAAAAATGTATATATTTTGTTTATTGGTTTAGTCTGCCTTTTTAACCCGTAAAGGAGCTGGCATAACGATATATCAAAAAAATAAATTACTATAGTCATCAAAACATAAGCTCACAACAGTCATACTATTTAAAATATCACGGATCTACTTTACATCGACCCGGAATACAGCGATTTGTCGCAATGAGTAATAAAAGTGTTAAATCACAGCCCGAATATCAACATAATATTAATAATGCGATTTTATCGTTTCACGTGTAATGTATCGGCCATGGAGTTCACACGACCCACCATTTGCGTAATAATCGACACTCGCATATATTCGCTAATAATCAGCATGAACTTAGTATGTGTTTTAGCATAAATGATTTTATTAGATTCTTCAAATACTACGAGTACAATGTGGAGAGTAGCGCATGTGACGGTTCTTTATAGTCTTCTCCGTGGATAGTGTAAAGTTGTATGTAGTAGCTTATGGTAAAGCTTCCGTAATTCCAATCCGCTTTAATAAGCTTCCGGTAATTCTTCCGATTTTAAAAGAAGATCCGTGTTTATTTAAAGGCAGAAGAAGAAGAAGAAGATGGTGATGATGATGATAACGATAATAGCTAAAACGGTATTTTTGTCAGTCAAAATAATTACGGTACCTTTGAAAATGTTTGAACGAATATTTAATAAGAATACAGCCAAAGCCGCGCTCGACGCTCTAGCGTCGGACGGACTCGTAAACTTTCACTGGTAATCGTCATAAGCATAATATAGCGCAATAAAACATAAGGTTGAATGAATAATTCGGTTCATTAGAGTTAATCTTTATATAAATGTGGAAAGTGTTCGTATTTGTTATTCGTAAACGGGCGCAATGGCGGCTGTTAACATGGAGGCACGAGAACTGGTTGTCTACAGTATACACTATGTAAAGGTAAGCCATAATCGTGTTTAATACTCAAAATCCGGCCCTAATAGTTTAATTTGCCGCGCGATCGCATCGGCCCGCTGTTAGAAGTGTTTAAACAGTTCGTTTTTACTGCGTTGCATAGGTTATATGTGGGAATGAGCTTCCATCCGGGACAGTTCCCACAGCGCTAAGAATTTACAGCAACCGAGCGAGCGGGCGCTTCTGTAATAGGTCTAACAGTGCTTTGAACGCTTGCAACATACTGACGAGTCGTATGTTATGTCTTATGGCTGCCTTTTATTAATGAGACTAATAATTTATTCACCAGTGATTCATTAGTAATTAATTGCTTCGTATATATTAAAAATTACGGAATTCCTTTACTTATCCACGCACGTAATTAAAAGATTATTGAATTGTAACATCTAGTAATTTCCACTTGGCTCGGGTGGTAGATCATGGTAAAATCATTTTTATAGGAGATCAACGCGTAAACGTGTAATAGTTAGTGTTTTAGAAAATAATGTTGTGTGGTGTGTTTTATAAATGGTCGCAAATAATAAAGTATAATTATAAGTCGTAGATTGCTTCGTTGGTCGAGTGGTTGCAAGCGCTACTGCAGATCGGGAGGTCCTCGGTTCAAATCCCGCGTCGGGTGTTATTAGATTTTTCTAATTTAGAATTTCTAGTAGTGATTCGAAGTCTAGAATTGAACCCGGTGTATGGCAATAGGCTCGCCACCTATTCCATGGGACTTAAACGTAACGGGTGAAACGTAGGAGTGTAGGTACTACACACCTCTGCCTACCCGTTCGGGGATTACAGACGAGGTATTACGTTTTTTTATAATTGATTAATAATTTGCTTCTCTATTAATTAATTTTATCTAATTACAATAAGTAATTCGATGCATTGCCGTATTAATAATTATTGGTCCCTAGGAACCTCACAGAATAGGACTCTCTAGATGTACATTTTAGTATTATTTCTATATATAAAGTCAAAATGAATCGAGCAATTTTTACATTTGTTTTGTTACAAGGTTATAAGATATTTATAAAATCATATGCATATATTAAATACAAATCATTTTTCCTTATTGCATACGCATTTGAACAATTTACGATGTTTTACGATTAACATTATTATCGCACTTAATGTAGAATCTATTTCCGCAATGGCCAATAACATTAAAGGGCAGTTTGAGGAACGGGGTATAAATCTACATATATATTATTAATAAAACATAGGTCTGCTAGGATATTTGACAAACCGTGTTCCGTACCCCGTAAGGGACTTGACTTGATGATATATATGTATTAATTAATTAAAATTGAAAGTGTTTTGTTTGTTTGTTCGCGCTAATGTTATAAAGTGTCTGCCAACCCGCACTTGGCCAGCGTGGCAGACTATGGTCTTAACACTCTCTATATAAGAGGAGACCCATATTCGAACAGTGGAATTATAAGGGATCGATTATTTTTATTATTATTATGTTATAAAGTACCTAACCTAACCTACCTAAAATTATGCTACAAAATTTAAGTTAAGCCTTAACTACTGATATTTGTAGAGTCAGTTTGAACGTAAAGCGCTACCGGAATGCTTTGTGTGCGTGCTCTGGCGTAACGTAATATGTAAGTACGATGTGTTACAAAATTACTAGTTTTATCTAGAAATAAAATCGTGGACGTCATATGTTTATGATATAAATAAGCCACAATAAAACCTAATATTGAAAAGTAAAAGGTGATTTAAGGGCATTACTTCAAGATATGGCATATTAATCCTTGCGAATGAAAGTTATTTCATTTTACAGACAATTTAATGACGATATACTTTGTTTTTTACTACAGTTTTTTTTTTTTTTACTACAGTACGTTATATGGACGCTAATCTATGGCGATAACGTTAATTTTGTTTGTGCTCAAGTATTGTAAATTATATCTATCTGCGATTTCTTTTAAAATATAATGAATTTCGAGTAATGAACAAAATAAAATGTTCATCTATGTACTTATGAGTAGACAGCAGTCTCGAAGGTATTCGTCGTCATTAATATTACATAATATATATACAAGAAGTACGCCAACAAAGAATAGGAGTATTACGTACTAGGTGTTCACTGCCTACTCCTCAAGGGACTTCCGTGATGGTGTAATAATAATATAACATTATTCAATATTAGACTGCTATCAAATTCTAAAACATAGTTTCACAAACGCCGTACTGACCTAGCCGGACGGAGACATCTCTTTGTATGACAAAGTTTGACCCAACATTCTCCAGGTTAGTGGGTTACAGGTGCCATGTTCGTTTTACCCGACGTCTTCCTCGACGTGAGGGTGCTCACCCGGCCGGGTTGGAGTGAGGAAAAACAAGGCAATTTAAAAATTTTGCGGCATACGGAAAAATATCGCAAATTAAAATGTAATCGCTTTATAAATAAACGTTACAATACGTTCGATTTGAATATGTAAATGAACGATTATATTAAATTAACGAATTCAACTAGTTAATAATATTCTAAGAAAAATAAATTGTTAAACACATTTATTATGTACTAAATTGCGAATTATTCATTTATGTATAAGTAGATATACATATTTATCAAGTTAAGCCGCAAATTAATAAATGTTACTGAAAAAAGGGAAAAGGATAATTGTATGAGTTATTTAATAAATGGATATTAAAAAACATCAGTTTCTAACGAATCGTTTCTCCCTTTAACATTTTAATTTCACGCTTACAACAACAGAAAGTTTAAAAAAATGTGGAATAGCTCTATTTTCAGGTGTTAAGGCGTAACGGAGCGGGCAGTGGGCGGGCGGGAAGCGGTGACCCAGTTGCCGCGGGAGGCTCACTTCCGGCGCTGCCTTTCAATCAAAACTGTGCCTTCACAGCGGAAAAAACACTTTTTTTTTTTGTTTTCACTCTTTTCTTTCTTTCACTTCACAGATAATTTATTGCAGTTACGGCAAAGCTTTTCCATTTGAGAGATATGAGATTTTTTAACGAACGCCGCGCCACTCATTCAGTGCTTCCTTTGGTGGCGTTTTTAATTGCTGCCCGCTTTGATGATCGGCCCAGTGTACGTACTCGCTTATTGCTTATTTTTATCTTGTGCATTTATCTTTGTGGCTAATGAACAGTACGATAAGGGAATAATTAACAATATCAATTACCTTTGATTAATAATATTTATATATTAATACGTGAAGCAAAAACTTTGTACCTCTTT
>DWMG01002308.1:0-13476 GCA_018244855.1 Elbella merops
GGGACGTAAACGTAACCGGTGAAACGTGGGAGTGTTCTGCATTTCTCTGCCTACCTCTTCGGGGATTACAGGCGTGACGTTGCGTTTTTTAGATTCATGGCATATTTCTAGAGGAACACAGATTTGGCATAGCTTATCACACTGACTGGCGCATGAGGTATTAAAAGTTACACCTTTTAGATAGTATTATTATGAGTTTACGAATATATGTATATCTGACAAATACCAAAATTATAACGTTAGCACAACTGACACTGAGTTTGACGTAATGCGAAACTCATAGCGAACTTCATTTTACAATGTATCTATTAAAATATTTGGATAATTTTTGAGCAGACTATCATTAAAAAACTGCATTAATCTCATAACATTTTCAAAACTCTGTGGCCAACTATGACACTGTAATACAACCAGAGACATATTTTTTCATTGAGTACTGAAACTGGCCATAACTTTTGATTGGCGCGTTCCGAGTGTCCGATACGCGATAGGGCGGGCGACCGCGGATTATGTTTAGTGGGAGCTATTGCGGTTTATGGCTAACGGAGAAATATTACTAAATAACGTTTCTCATTTCTATATATTTTTTGCGTTTTTTTGTCTTTGTTGCTTAGAAGACGACGGAAGAATAAACAGTTACGTTGTTTAGCAGTGATAAGAACCCTAAAATACTAGTCATGATAGAAATTTTTACACAATTTTATATTGAAGACAAATTGGAAATTCAATCGATTATATGTGTAGCCACAAGTGTAACGTAACCAAAAATAAACTAGGTACATTACACACCAGGCAAGACTAAACATCTAATCAAAATATATACATATCTTCATATACATATGTGATGTACGTATCCAAAAAATGTCCGAAACTAGACTGTAAAAAACATTTTCAAAACTATGCAGGTATAAAGGCAAAGCATGTATTGTAATGACTTGACAGCTAATACTGATATATTTTATATAGATGAAACAAACTCTCGTAATACAAATATTTGACGTCAGCGGGTCTCCAATACACATATTTAATAAAAACAATAATACAATGTCTAATACACAATAATTTACATAACGTGTTGTATAAATTGCATTTCGCTTAACTTTAATGTACGTCCGTTTTTCAAGATACAACAGACTTAAAACACAAAACTAAATGACACCAGCGTTTAGTTTTGTTGTGACAAAATCCGAGAGTCGTTTATTGTTGGACGGCGCGCGACGGCTGCCTGGCGACGAATTGATTCCGATAGAAATCCAGATCGTTCTTTGTTATATCTGGATATCGGGAATTCATACATATGGAGGACATTTCACAAATATGGTAAGCATATTGGATGCGGATTTTTTATGATAATGACGTCGTCATTTTAAGGTTCGGTGGAGGGGGCAGGGACTGCGGGGTCATTCGCCGGCTGAACTTCGTAGGCGACATAAAGTAGGCTACGCAAGCGTTCTTCATGACACTATTACGACTATAGGGGATATTACAGGCATTAAAAACTGCGAACTGTCATTTTCATCGACATTTTTACCGCCACACAACTCGATGCGAGTTTATTTTTGTAGACATTAACCGGTACTAATGAAATTTAAATTTATTGGCAAAGGAAAAGTATGAAGAAATTGAATCTAGTGATGTTAAAATTGGTTTCTTGATATTATCAAATCGCTGCTTGAATGACACATATTAAGTACCGGCTGCTGGCCGTGCGCTGTATCCTATGGTTATATTCACGAACTGGCTTACTACCGTTATAAACATATAGAGTTTTATCATTTTGTACATATTAAAGATAATTAATAAACCAGTTATTTATGTATATTTGAGTAGTTGAGTAGTGAGTTATGTTATACGTCTCACGACGGAACAGCGGGGAACTTATTGCTATACACCAGGCAATGAAAAAGGCTATAAATAACATTGTTAATGTTAAACACTGTTAATACTGCAATAGTAAAAGAGCCGACGATGCAATTTGTCGAGGTCTTTATGGGCGGTGCAACGTAATGAGTACTAACAGCGCGTCGGTCGCCGACGGACGCGTCGCGCTGACAACCGACAAATTGAGAGATTTTCGGATACATTCGCCGCATCGCTTTAAACTGCATTTGTATAGATGCTTACCATTGCACGTTTCTGTAATATAGTTGTTAATAACAATATTCACTACATTATATTCAATATTAATTGCATAAATAGTGCTTAACGTTGAAAAGAAAATTGTAAGAAAACCGAACACGAAACTTTAAGTACTCAATTAAGTTTTCAGAGGCGGGTGAAGTAATCAGTCATTGGAATTTTGTATTGAATCTTTCATTCTATACGGAGACCCGTGTCGCCCAGTGAAACGATAAAATAGTGAAGGTAATGATGAATATTTAATATGTTCTAAAGTAAGATACATTGGCGTTACATTACTAATTTACATTGTTGTAACATTAAAGGTATCTGATAACAATGTGTCTGGTAACATTAAAAATGGGAAACTGGTGTCTAAACTAGGTCAACCAGATTTATGAATCACTAGGCCACCGTTTTTATTAACTGTGCGCCATAATTTTGTTACAATGTAGTTAATTTTTACTTTCGCGATATTGTAGTATTTTTGTCTCTTTGTGTTTCCTTTGAATCAAGTGACATCACGTCTTCTGCCAATGCACCATCACTCATATACCGAAGACTAGATGACAAAAATATTACAATCAGAACGAAAAAGTATATAGCTCTACTTATAACACACTAAAAAAACACTTTTTATTAAAATTAAATAAGTTAATACTGATATTTTTTTTCAACCCATTACAATTCCACTGTCGGCATACGGATGTCCTCTCATATTGAGAGGGTTAAGGCCATATACTTCCACGCTGGCCAAGGGCGGGTTGGCAGACTTCACACACCTTAGAATTTTTTTTTTTTTACAATTTTTAAGTGATATTTAAATTTAAAACGCACTTTTTGTAAAGGGGTGCGCCCCTCTTTAATACTGATATATCGCAATTGATTTACATAGCGTATAAGATACATACTAGTATTTAAAGGTTTGTTAACTTCATGAGCGCGGGGCTTTGTAATCTGTCTCGCTCTCCTAACCATTATTACTCCCATCTGGTTGTAGGGTCTGTATTGCGTGTTCTCTCGAAATTATTTTAAGTTTGCATCACGTAAAAGAACAATATTCAAAAACCAGTCATCAACCTTTTAATTCTACATCTGTGTCGGTAGTCCCTTAAAAGTACACGGCGTACTCGCAACAGTACATCTTATAGTAAATTATCCGGTGAACTAAACAATTACAACGTAACAAAGCGAATTACTTAAGTATTAATTCGTCAAAGCGGAGGCTCCTTGGAGCGGAAAAATAAAACCCTCGGCGGAGTCCCGCGGCCGAGAGTGGCTGGAATAAAGAGATAATTGCGATAACCCAGTAGCGGACGTTTAAAGTGGACCGAATCAGCTCATTTCCCGATGAGTCCCAAAGGGTGTAAAGCCGAGACACTAAAGAATTGTAATAAAAATAGAAACACACGGGTTCGTATTTAAGGCCGGTTCGCAGCATTTTTACAATTGCCATATAAAGAAGTACACAATTTGAAAGTTTAATTATACGAAACAATAATAACAAAACTGAGTAGTTGTGGGTCTCGACAGCAGCGTTCAATTGATTACTATTTAAGTATCACTTGGTAAGCTTCTTCATATATCACTAATGGGGTCTAGACGTCCCACAGGATGAAACAGATCTGTTCCACAGCTCATAAAACATGGAATATATCCACCGCGTTGCTTTAATACCTTCGTGTCACTTTTATTGCTTCCATCATTAAACCGATTTTTATCAACTTGGTAGATACTTTAAAAACCAGAATAATATTTAAACATATAATCACATAATAATATACACAGGTATAAAAATATTTATCGAGATATTTAATTATTATTTTTTGCTGATTACACGGTTAAATTTCTTATTGTAAAAAGTTCAGTAGCGCTTTTACTTTTCTTTACGCGCTTTGTGCTTAAATAAACTAAACGTGAAGATAAATGAAGAAAGGCTTTATTTAATCTCCACTTCGATCGAACTATTTGTAAATGTGTACTCATCAAGTGAATAAATAATATATAACACTAAAAATAAACAAATACTGGGAGGAAACAAACAGGTACATCCACGTTTCAGATCAAAGTGACAGATTGGAGAGTTCTGGCGAGTTTACACAAAAGTAGACAGTTTGGATAACTTGTTGAGATGGCAACGAGTTTTGAGGGCTCTGAAGGCGGATTGGGTGGCTCTTACAAGTATCTAACAAGGATCACTTCCATCTGCACATTGACGGGTCTCTCTTCGTTCCATTGTTTATAAGTATGTGTTATTTACGCATTATATTTCAAATAAGCACACAAACATTCAGTTCAAAATTTATTATCACTTAATCATTACGTTTGGTCTTTTACGGAGTAGCCAGATCTAGAACATACATTTAAATGTATGTATTTGTATGTATGGACAAAACACGACTACTTCAAGACCCTTACCAACTCGAAGATTATTACTGACTGTAACCGAACAAGGCCGTACGTTATTAAACTGTACAAGGCTGTATTAAACGCTAAATAAAATATGCAAATGTTGTTCTGCTAGGTCGTAATATTATTTAAGTGCAAGTACGAGTAGTTTGGTTACAAAACGTTAAAGATCAAGTGTGCCATTACGGTGCGTACTAAAGCTGTTAAACAGCCTCGAGTGTTATAATTACGACTTCCATTCGGAGGCTCACGTCGAGGGCACACAAGTGCGTGACTCAATCCGAAGGCAGTAATTGGTGGTCGCCGGAGCACCCTTTACAAATTTCCCTTCAAACTTCGACTATAGAGAATTTCATTAATTCTGAGTAAGTACTTGATTATAATAAAATTAAGTTAGATCTAGAATCAGTTAGTTCGTATTTTACGAACAACGTTTGAATATGGAACTACTTTGTTTATAAGATTATTTACGCAGATAGATATGTAGATTGTATTCCAGTTTAAATTTGATTATAAGCCAGTTACAGTTACCAGTTTCCATTATTTATTCTTTGTGTGATTAACATGACATAATATAAGCGACAAATATGTACATCTATCGTATCTTATCGATAGTCCCACAAACAACACTACTGATTACCAATTGTCTATTTCACTCACATTCATTATTATTCCATCAATATTTATTCACTGTCTCTTTCTAAGCTCGAGCGCGCCGTGACGTAAATCAGTACAAACAATAAACGCGCGTCAGTTCCTGCGGCGGCGGCCGTTTTTGTGGACATTTTTCATCGCGAATTAATTCCTCAAAGTTGCGCTAATAAGCCGCGTGAGAGATAACGGCTTAGTTTTTACGGGCGCACGCGTCGCTCGTCAATTTTTTTTACTTTCCGCCGACCATTATAACTTTTCGCATTGCCGCAGAATAGTGTGGAACGTTTAGGGTTCGAACGTAGATTTTAATTAAATTTCTTTCGCAGAATTGGGATATTATTATATCAGCGCGTCAAGTCCATTTCGGGTTAAATACACAGCACCGAATACCAAATATCTCTGTCCTTGCAGATATACGATTCTTCTTCCAAATTAATCACTTTCTTCATACATGCGCGCCGGTTTCGGAGAATTTGCATACATTTGAGGGATCCGCAACGTCTTGACGATCTCGCGAGTTATATTCGCGCTGACAATAAAATTACGTAGCGGCCGCGAGCGGCGGTGAATAATCGACTTCAGCTGCGTCGCGCGACTTCAGCTGAAACTTTAATTAGAAATTGTTAATTAAACTTCTTAACGCGATATCATTTTTCATTCGTTTTCACATTAATTGAAATGTTTGTACTTCACAAAATACGAGCTGTGAGACTGTAGATCCACGTCTGGTTCGCGAAAGGTATAACGCGCCGCTGTGCCTACAAGCGTTATCGTAACTTAAGTATCACTTAATGGGCAAGAGAAATGTACATCATAATGTTAATATGTATAGATAGTTGAGGAACCTATAGCCATACAACAAAAGTAATCATTTATCACAAATAATCAATATACAAGCTAAAGTTACAATAATACAATCGCTGCCTTAACAAATTATATTATGTCATACGGGCTAAATGGTAGTAGTAGTAAGTAGTGTAGGACGCCCCCGGGCCAGGTGGCCGGCAGGTGGCAATGGCGCTCTTTGAAGAAGGCCTATGTCTAGCAGTGGACTTAAATACGAGTAGACCGTTGACGATGATGATGATATGGGCAAAATATTGACATATCCTTAAATTTTATGAAAAAACAAAATTTTAAATCTAATATAATTTACTTATTCGCAACCTCGCCTTTTTACTTTGACTCACGCAACAACTTCTACATTTTTTGATAGTTAATATAACTTCAACACTTAAGTTTTATGCAATAATGTAATTGTAGCGCTCTTAAAATTTAACTGCCCTATCCCAGAGGCTTATGGGACCGTACTTTAATGTACAGCTGGTGAGAATATTATTAAAGTCATCAATATCTTTTGTAAATTTTGTATAAGTTTACTGTAGATTGATGTTAAAATTAACAGGAAAAAGTGACCCAACTACGACATAAAAGTATGGAAGTAGAAAAGAAATACAAAATAGACTATTCATTATATACGAGTACGTATTTTTTGCTAACAGTCGCCTGGCGAGGAAAGTTACGTTTTTAAATAACTACTGCATATTGCGTTTCAATACAACATTCCTCAAAAACTCTGGAACGACCCAAATCTACATTTTGTTATCTATTTATTTCATTTTCTCTTAAACATTCCAGTTATGATACACACACAGATCTACAAAGAGATGATCAGGCAGTGCTCTCGAATCTGCGCGTTTCAAACAACCGTAAAAAGCTCCGGAGCTAACGAGCTTACAGTAGATTTGGATGGAATTATGGAAATTACACGCTCGGCGCGTACATCTACAAATGTTTGCATTGCCCTTAAATATAGACATGCCATCACGATCAGTTCAGTTACACGATGGCTATCGTATATCTGGACCATCAGGGCGAACCTTGCGGCTTAGTCCATCACGCAGTTTAAATGAAGATATTTTCGTTATACTTGCTATCTTAGTTATTTGTAAATCACTAATTTTATTATTATATCGTTATGTATGTCCATTGCAGGGTACGCACAGAGCGCAAAATATCCTAATCCGTGCAAACTTGGCTTTGTTTTCTACTATACTTATCATTCGCGCCCTACAGACTCGCCAGTTTCAGTTTACTGGTCAATCAAAAGTGAAATTCTCAGGTAAAGCAACGCAAGTAATTCTAACAATTAGTTCCAGCTGTATTACTCTCAGTGATGCGCTGATTGAAACTTGACTTGCTACCAATCGGTCTCCAACATAAGGTCACCCGGGCCTGAAGATGCTCTAATGGATGTCATTTGCGGTGTACCGAATTTCATAACGCTTCGCCTATTGACCAAAGCATCGGTGAATGATTCAATTAGAAATTATTAGGTCGATAGCGTCAAAATTAACATCAATTATATTATTAATTTCTTCAATAATTATCATTTAATGTATTTGTTTAAACATAAATAACCTATTTTACTTGAAATTTATTCATTTTCTAACAAGTACTATACCTCAAAACAAAAGTAACTGCGTGATATGTTCTGAATTATAGCAATATCTTTAAAATCAGTACTAAATTCGGTGCGCGATAAAAGAAATGCTTACTTCAATATTAAACTGTAAGATGTACTAAACAAAGCATTATCGTTCGAGCAAATATAGGATAAAAACCCGAATTAATCTCTTAAGTAATAACGTCTTAGATATTAGGGAAAAAATTTCAAGTTATAACATACATTTGAAGTAATTTTTTGTGTTCTAATTGATTATTGCTACCTAGAATTACCAATTTAATTTTTTGTATACTTATTTTTAATTATAAATGAAAACTGAAAATGAAGATGTACCAGCGAGGTACCGATGTGCTGAGAGGTTGTAAGAACGCATTGGAGAGTGGTTTTAAATTATGAAGAGCTCTCCGGTGTATGATTTACGGCGGGTGACGGCTTATGATTAATGTGCCGGCGCTTGTAGCAGGTACGCTGCTGGGGGGAGCATTAAGAGCCCTTGCACATTATCCGGAGCTAAATCGGTACAGATGTATCGGCACTGATGTCTCTATGTCGCATGTACTAGTATATCGCTTATAGTAGCCGTTACATGATATATGACTCATCTTTTAAATTAAGCGTACGCCATTTACGTATGTATGTTGATTGAGTGTCACAAAAAATGCAAATAGTATGTTGGCATGTTTTTGTCGAATAACAATCTATGTTTCAAAGCATTTCAAAGCATAAATACATCTAAACGTATAAATGGTTGATGATTTATTATTTTTTGTTCATTGACTATATACCTATGTACCTATGACAGTTCAACTACATATTTTTGAATACAAGTTTAAATACGCAGAGACGATAAAAGTGTTTCTCTAAACCACCAATTGTATACAATATACTGAATATTGAATCGAAATGTCCCTATAATTTGAGCATGCTCATTATTTATTTATTTATTTATTTATTTATTTATTATATATTAATACACTCTGTGTATGCTTTTTATATTTAACGTAAAACAAAGTAAGAATATGAATAGAAAAAGTTAACATGTCATATACGATAGAAAGGTATTGACATAATTGTACATGTCTTGATGATGATGATGATGATGATTAACATGAGTATACATGTACAATTATTAATGTTACACTGATGTTAGGGTATTGCAATTATTAAAAAAAAAATTATATAAAAAAGTCATCAAACCATCAAATTTGACAGAGGAACATTTTAAACTAAAAAAAAATTGCACGACTAACAGCCGGTCAGTGAGAAGACTCCTTTATAAAAATCAAGATGAATAAAAAGTAGTGATCATAATATTAAAATATTCATTCCGCTTAATACTTGTAGGAGTAGGTACAGTTTAAAAATGATTAAGTGGTGGCGCGGGACACGGCAAGAGATAGAGAGTACGGCGCCGCGCAAAAAACGGAAGATGATTAATAACAGCCGTCCAGCTGCTGAGGTGCGCTCCCTGGCCGGCGCAGCTCAGGCCAATACGTACAGCGGAAAACAGCAGTTACTTCAGCTGGAAGTGAAACGTACCGGTACCGAAGGTTGTAGGTTCGATTCCCACCTAAGACAAATGTTTGTGTGATGATCAAAAGTTGTGTGTTACGTTCAAATATAATATATAGGTTAATATACAGGTTTCTTCCACCATAGTAATGGTTCTGCTTACCTTGCAACCAGCTAGATGAGGTTAAATTTCCCCAACACATTTCTTTTTAATGGTGTTTCGTTCTGTTTAATTTTCATATAATGATGCTCAAATCTAAAACGTTGTTGTTCAATAACATAGGTATATATGTATGTTTTAAAACAGAAAATGGAAAGCCTACACACACACGTAATTTCTCATAATATAACTTTTTATTAAATTAAATAAAAGCATTTTGATTACATTCATGGTTGTGCGAGCTTAGGTAATTTTATCGAATATATTAAAAGTACATACAAAAAGTTTTTTATTCCCTGTATTTCGTTGTTTATTTTAGTGCATGCGTCTACGAACAGAGTGATGAATGTAGTTGAATCACGTCAAAGTCTCCATTAATAGAGTTATTTAGTACTCCGTGCTCTGTGCCTATCTCTTGACAGATCTCGTTTGATGATGTAATAATTATATATGTTGGGTCATACAGGCGTGTAACGATTGAATAATTAATTTAAAACCATTTTGATGTCCAGTAATCATTTGCTCTTTTAATTTAAAAAAAATCTTTAACATAAAATCTTCGTCATACATTGAAGCACCAAACCTCAAATATAATGTGCATTATATGTTAACCGATGGTAAACGATGCAGGTATGAAGAAAAACAAACGACTCAATAAGACTGTAGTATAATTTGCCAAATATCTCGCCTACAGCTCGCCGTCATTGAAAAACACCATCATAATTACTATAAAAATCAATATGTGCACGAATTTAATTGAATTTAATTTAACGAACGACTTGTATTCGTGCACGCATTATTACTAATAATGTGTGCGCACGAATACCAGTCTGTACTGGAAGGCGCGTCAAGAAGATCTCACAACGTACGAACGAGAGTCGTTGAATAAGATTAGTTTGTCCCTTCCTTCTAATAAAATCCCGTCGCTCGCCGCACGAACGAAACGGCTCCAAACATTATTCGCCGGCACAAAAAGCTTTTTAATATTAACAATGTCTCATTTGTCGTCTTTACAGCATTCGGGGCGTAATACATTGTCGCGGTTCCGTCATAAAGCGAAAATTGCGGACCAGACGTAAAGAGCCGATGTCGCGTAGCATTCGAGCGAATAGCCGCCGTCTTCGCGACTAACAAAGGAACGGTCAAGCGTAAACCGGTGTTACGTGGAGAGGTTTTTTCATCAGTGCTGCCTGCGGTGGATCATTAGCAATAATACTCATAACGGGCATATAACTTTCCGACAACGCAAATATAAAAAAAAATCCGGCACAATAAAGTTACTTTTTTATACCGAAATAAATACTCGTAAAATCCTTGACATTATATATATGCAAACAAAAACCCTTTCATTTTATATGATGGTTTATCTATGTAAAACAAAGTGCCAGTAACATACTAATATAATTAACGTAACGATATGAAAAAAAATTGAAATAAAAATAAAAATTGAAATAATATACTCGAATATTTCCAACGACATTGGTTTTTTTAAACGAGGATCAAATTTTGAAACCCCGAAGACTTTCCACACTACCCTTCCCATTTTATTCTTCACTTTCTGAACCCCACAAATCCGCTGTATTACGCTGAAAGCTCGGCAGAATATTGACACCAGTATCGGTGATGTATTCAGCGTGTGTGGAGAGAACTCTACTTGATATTCAGAAAAACGACGCAATCTCTACATCACATGGGCCGTTTCACGAAAGTACTACCTGTCAGCGACACAGATACAGCAGGCGACAGATAATATGACGTGTCTATCTTCATCCGTGTTACTACAAATATATTCTCGCATCACTCCGCACCTTACATAGATCATCATCATCGATTTTATCGCCTTATTCTCGGATAAGGTTTTGTTTTAACAATGAAAATTAAGGTCAGTCTGCGATGCTGTTAACGTGTGACGTAGCCAACTTCAAAACTGGAGTCAGTAGCAGGAGTGCCCTATGCTATGGGGTTGTTCGTTAGACCGCACTGTGGAATTAATCTATATATTACAATAATAAACTTGTGAAATACCTTGATCATAACTAATAGCACATAATTTGACTTGTAACCGTTGCTTAACGTCATTCCTAAACGTTTTTGTATTAAATTACTGTTTACAGAAGCCGAGTCAAAAGACTTTTTCATTAATTAAATTAAAAACGTACATACAATACGGCCTATTTTCCTTCAGCCATTCATTTGGCTCTGATGGTAGATGATCCTGAAAACTCCTAATCGAAATGAAAAGCGGAAGAGGCTTTGATTATCTCCCGACGCCAATTAGGTCGAGACTGTAGCATTCTACGCGTATTTTCCATTTACTTTTACATATTGAATGGCTATCTGGGTTTTAGGGAACGATTTTAGATGGCCCATTTAAATAGCTCTCGGCAGTAGGTTTATCCGTTACAATTTGTTCATTGGCATTCGTAATCGTAGCACCCAAAATAAAGTAACTTTTACTATTACGGTGCCAATGATTAAAATTTAAAACAAAGTCAGAAATGCGTTGAGATTATATACATTATTATTTACTTCTTGCAATAACTTTATTTTTACCTCCAAAAAAAGACTTTCAAAATGAATTTTGTGCGATACTGGCATTAGATGTTCGTAATATGTCTTAAAACTTCATTTTGTCTATAACACTAATGCATACACTGTAATGTACTTACAGCTTCAAAAGCGAAGCTTGCTAAAGACAACCATGGAAAGCTTTGAGTCCTAGTGAGAGCATACCATTGCCTTTATAACAATGTAGGTATGGATGCTGAATGATAGAACTTAGCTCCACAGGTAAACTGTCAACTGAGGGTGACCCTCATACATCGAAAACAGAGTTTTCATCTTTACTATGCATTGGGTTTCGATCAGTAAAAATTATAAAAAGTATTGACGAACAGGTAAAGATTCGTTCTTAAAAAAAATCAAAGGGTCCCAAAATAAACCCTGAAATCCCGATCCCCAATTAATCCGAGGACCCTTCAATTCGACGCGCATTCTCTATTCAGGCTGCACGCTCACTGAACGATTGACTGAACACAGCATAATGATCGGATGGCTCTGCACCAACGGAACTGGACTTATAGGACTATTTATGCCATTAGCGAGTTAGTCCATTAGTCATTCGCTCTTCGCTCTTTCGAACTAGAATTAAAACTTATTTTATTCACTGTATCGTATAACACACTTTTCTAAGTAGGTATTCACATCATTACGTATTTTCAAAGCCTCTATTATATAATACAACTTGAAACGGAGCGACCTATTTCAGTTTTACGTTCAATATTTATTTCGGGCTTGATGGATGCGCCGTCGAGATCTTTTAGAAGTCAAACGAAATGAATAACTTCCAAACATCAGAATGCTGTTTTCAATAAAATGTAGTTAAAATTAAATTAAATTTATATTTTTATTTTAGTCATGAAAATGTTAATTATGAGGTTTTTACGTATGTAACTGTTTAAACTGTGTCCCTTTTGAAGTATCCTTGTTCTTTTTTGTACTTTCGTTACTTTTTGGAAAAAAGATATCCTGAACGGAGAACAAAGCCGAGTGTCAGTGAATGTTTGACGGGAGCCTTTGTTCGCTCTGCAAACATTCCACACAAACTTGGAGCCGACATTTTGACATATATATTTGTAAAATTTACAAAAAGAAAAGGTTGCCATAATTTTTTATTTATTAATAACAGTGCGTAAAGTTCACTTAACGACCCGGTTTAATGAATTTATTTAATGTTGCTCAACAAACGCCAAATATTCAATCGACGTACTTTTGCTAGTACCTATTTACATTGAAAATACTACTCAAAATTTATTAAATATGATAATGATATTATTAAAGGTATTTATAAATTCGTAACAAAAGTGTATAATCGCGTAACGCCTGAACTAGTTGAGATATGATAAAAAACACGTACATGAGAGTAAAACCATATAATTGTACGAGAAATGTAATTCATTGTTGTACTTTATCTAGAAATATTTTCCCTCGTCATAGTACAATTATCTAAGCTGACCTATAATTAGATTAGATCGCCGCGTGCTGGCTGTCTACTCAATATCCAGCAGCTACAAGGGAAAGCACTCCGCCGTTCCACAGCCCGCGCCCCCCGACCGTACTTCAGTAACACAACCCTAATTATTCTCTCATGAAATCT
>DWMG01002309.1:0-13475 GCA_018244855.1 Elbella merops
CCCGGCTGGCCGCGCGCCGCGCCGCCGCGCCCACCGCACACTGCCGCCTGCGACACTGACGCCTCCCGTCTTGCTCTCATATACACACAACAGCCTACACGCTACACTACCTGATGCTCTTACCATTGTCGAATCCGAGATCAATTCTAATGGGGAAAAACTATGCAATACAGTTGACAAAAAAGTGTTTGCAAATTTAGTAATTAATACAAGAAATTTTGGAAATATACATATGTATTGTATACAATATTATATCATTTATATAAATGAAAGTATGGTATGTTAATACCATACTTTATCAAAAGTTAATATGTTAAAATTGTAAAAAAAAATGTTACATTTTAATTTTATAAACCCTTGAGGGCAGTTTGTAGTACTTTCAATATCTCAATGTAATGTTTGGAAGTCTAAATATTCTATTTTAAATATCCCTTGGTCCTCATATTTTTCACATATTAACAGATACTTTAGGTAATTCGTCAAATAAAAGACAAATTACTCATCACTGACATTGAACATTATGTTATGTAACAAGATGTTCAACATGATTGATAGAAGGCAACTTACAAAATACATGACAATATTATAGTTATAAGTGACCACTGTGTAAAGAGTTGTTTTATTTTTTGTTGAAAAAATACTTGTCTATTGTAAAATTGCAATATTGTATAAATGTATAATTATATTAAATGTATGTTGTATAGAAATATTTACCACAAATTATATCTGGGTGTAGAGTGGAGAGGAGTGCCAAATCAAAGGATCTATGTATTGTTCGAGTAATGTTGATCTCAACTGTGTACATATTACTATAAGTGAGTATTATAATATAGCCATATTAATTTTAATTTCAAATCTTCTCAACCACTGCAAATATTGTAGATATAAAAATAGTTTTGTGTTCACATTAATATATAATTCCTATTATTTTTTCTTCAACATAAACATATTAGTAGTTCTATCAGATATATTTCTTGTCAGTGTATATATTTTAGAGAATGGCTGTACATCAATGTATCATATGCAAGTATAATATGTATACACCACTTAAATATGATGACTTTTATTGATTTGTTTGATGAAAGATACATTGTTCCTATGAACAAATGTATAGTTATGATTATAATATATGACAGGCATTGCAGACAAATATAAAATTAGATAATGAAATTGGTTTTTGCAGTGTGTGAAATAATAATTGAAGTAATGGTATGTTGCGTCCAGTTAAATACAGATGATACCGTATGGAAAAATGTTTTATATTTACAACTTAAAAATATGTAAAAACTGTGTAAATTTTGTGAAAAGGATTTGTGTAATTTCCACAATATCTGGGAAAGTTTATTTGCTTTTATGGGCTTCCATTCTCAGATAGTATATTAAAATAAATCATATTAAACTAGAATAAATATTTCTTACATTGAACCAACAGGAAGGAAGATACACATCGTTTTTTCATTTTTATCAACAGAACAAACTGGCACCCAATGATTTTTCAGTCATGATTTTAAAAAAGTTTTTTTTTCTAAGTAGAAGGCCAAATTTTGTATTTAGTGACTACTTCAGTATCGTCTTCTGTAAGTTGAATCTGAGTATGTATTTTTTAAATATTTACAGTAATATTTTCATGGCATATACATTATAGAGTAATATTAATATATTATGTACAGAATTTTTTAATATAGTTTGCGATATGTGATATAGAATACATAAATGATAAAAGTGCCTATTGTAAATATTACAGAGTAATGATAACATAGAATATACTTTTAAAGAGATATTGTATATGTACACTAAGAGCTGTTAAATAAAAAAGGTTGAAAAATATATATTGCTTTAATTCCTTTCCCCTGATCCTTTTCTGTCTCCATATTCAATTAGAAAGGTTATATACATATATTCTAATTTTGTGTATTCGCATAAAAATACGTACATCCTTGATTAACCACCTATAATATTACGCTTCGAAGAGAAAAAAGTGGCCCATTACATTTTTTTGAATAAATACTACAAAACCATGTTCACCTGAAACCTAAGCAGTTCTAATTGTTTCTTATCACTTCTAATGACAAACTTATATTGACAGAAACACTGTATGCGGTAAAAAATACTCCTGTGCAATATAGCAATTCATTTATTGAAAAAATCACAACTGATACCACATAGAAAAACTACTCGGCACGGTTTAACTCTTAACTATATATAATATCACATAAACACTTCTTATATTTTGATACATTATATACATAAACAGTTAACTTGTTTTTGGTTATTAAAACAATGGATCATCGTATGTTAAATAAAGCAAATGTATTCTTCTCGATAAAAAATCATTAATTACATGTCAATAACATAAAACGACAAAGTTTAAGGTGATATTTACATAAGTTTAAAAAAGTTTGACCTGGAACCATGACTTTTTTGTCGCACAATGACAAAAATAAGTATGAGACACATAGCAGTATATTTCGTAAACAGAATGATTTGAAGCTCACTTGTTTCAAATGAAAATTATTCAAAATAATGCTAAGTCCTCTCCTTCAAGTCATAAGCGACTGAATATAATAAAAGTTACATAACTCTGTTAAATAGCTTAAACATTTCCCTTCCATTTCCGTTGCGTAAATATTTTTCATACTAACAATTTCTGGTACATGTGAATTAAGATTTTACTCTTATTATCATCATTCTCATTGAAGCTCATACATTTTTCTATTAATACTATACAGGTAACAATTAAAATAAACGAGATAATGCATAAATCTTAACGGGTATCAAAGGAATTCCACGTTTTAATTATTTAGGAACTCAACGTATAAAATAATAGTCATAAACGTACCAATGTTGGTACAACGCACAGAAGACAACTCGGCACTTGCGACATTTCCCGCCAACCATTGCCTACTGCTCGCGTCTTCGATTTGTTAGTATTACGCTATTACGTCATCGTAGGAAGCTACCTAGTGACTTTCTGCGAGTTGTTAACTTTTGTGAAACGCACAATATCGTTCGATATAAATGAAATATTAAGGTATAATAAAGGTATATTATGAAATATCAAGCTTTAATAAAATGTGTTGCCAATATTATGAAATATAATGAAAAAAGTTATACCGTTGCATTTAATACAATTAATACCAAAATAGAGACGATTTTAACAGGTACTTAATTCAAAATGTATTGTGATATGTTGATATTTTTACAAAGGTGATGATAGCTTGAATATATAATACCTGGCAATTATAATTTCAAATTTGACTTTAAATGCCTAGTAAAAAATACAAGATTATATAACAATGTCATAATATACCCAATTAGCAAGAGAATAACATTGTGTAAGGAAAATATTTACAAAAGGTGTTCCATTAAATTTTGGCGTTTTATTTTTTTCGGTGAGCGAAGTCTAAAGCAGCACTATGTTACACAAAATGCTTAAGTCCGAAACTTTGGAAGCCACAGAATTAAATTATTATTTTTAAAGTATTGTAACATTCCTAGAAATATAGAAAAGTGTCAATCAAAACATATTTTTCTACAGGTAACTTCGAATGAAAATAAATTCCAAAAGTTAGTATAGTGTTATTATCATATTCTATGGCTTCAAGTTCTCTTTACTTGAAATTTTAAACGAATCAAATAAAATATCATTGGTACGTGTTAACGCGCGCTAAGCTAGCGTTGAACAGTCCATACAAATAGATAAGAAATTGATGAGCAAGTCAATTTCAGCCTTACATTTTCTCAAGTACAAAAATTTGCCAATTCATTCACACAATTATTTATTAATAGCACTAGCACAAAACTCACATTTAAGTTTTCAAAGCAATTGCGAATAACATTATATTATGTGAAAAAAACAGTCGAGAATAGTGAAATAGCACAGTGATATTACTTAAAAAAGCAGAAAACGTAATGACGTTATGCTCGATATTTTAATGATTTGAAAGGCTGTTGTGCGAATAATTGATGATCTAAACAGCACAAGAAAAAAAAAAACAGAAAAAAATAACTACCTGAATGTGACACATAATTACTCCCTTACAATTCGCAACCATGAAAAACGATGAGAGAACGTTAAGAATAGGAGATTCGCTGCGATTCTGCACCTTACGGCTTGAACAGGTATTGTGTTTGTCTTTATTACCGCTTTAGATTGGATGATTGATATTTTATTTCTTTTACAGACAAATAATTTTTAATGTGATTATACATATAACTTTCAATGTAATTATACATAGGTCATTATGGACAATTTACTCGAGGCCATAATTATAACCAGCAAATTTATTAATCCAAACCATATTTTTATTGGTGTTCTCTAATTAGGAACAAATTTAAATTTGACGTTTTTCACTAAGACTGGATGCGGTTATGTACATATTTTTTTATTAGATATAGATGAAAATAAAAATTAATGAAATGGTTATCAATGCCAGGTTATTAGTTCCGTTTTGTGCTGCTCTGATCACAATTCCCGCCTTTTTTTTGAAGTTATACCTACAAACGTCAAATCTGTGTCACTATGTGTATAGGTTTTAGAGAAATTGAAGTATTTGAAGTATAGATAAAATATAAAATGATTTTTAATAACCAATATTACAAAATAAACACTTGAAATACATGTCTATTTACACATCATATTGGAAGTTATAACTGAATATAAAAAAGCCGATGATGGCAAGTTCAGTCCTAATGGTACTTGTTTCAATTTTCTCAATATAGTATAAATTTGTTTTAATATTTTTTTTTATTTGCTTATATTGTAGGATATAACATGACCTTGAAACCATAAAGATTATAATAAATTTCAATGGAAGAAGTCCTAAGAAGATAACTAATGTGGCCACTATAATTTTACTGGCAAGGGGTCATCCATAACGGTGACATGTGGTAGGAGGGTTCTAAATTTAGTGACGTCAAGTTTTAAAATATAACATATCAAAGTATTAAAATACGAAATTCAAAGAACATACCTGCTAGTTAATACCATAAAAATATTTCGGAATTGCTGTTTTTATTTAATAATTTTTCGGTGTTAAATTGCAGAATTTGTGTCGTCACACAGGGAGGGGATTGGTGCTCTCAAATTATTACCAGCTGTGTCCTGGACCTGGTCAAATATCCTTAAATCATGTGACGTGATTTATGGATGGCCCCAAGTTCTGAAGAACATTTAGTGTATCACCAATTCTACTTTTTATTACTCTATAGTTGCCACTGCACAATTTGTTGCTAAATTTTAGCTGAATAACTATCGATTCTTACTACAACAACAACATTAAAATTCATATAGCTTTGAAATGTTTACTCTACAACCAGCCATGTGTCTAACAATGTAACTTCTATACTATATAAATATATTGTTTTTGTTTAGGTACAAACAGAGTACAGTGAATTTATTGTCTAATTATTATTTTATTACCTAACGACAAGGTTGGACATATATTATCAATATATGTAAAAAAAATCTTAAGTCATTGTAAGATTTTAAGTATTGATATCAAGTTACACAAATGAGGAATACTTATTCCTTGTTTGTGTAACCTAACAGAAAACTTGCTATTTAAACCTACCACTAAGTGATGGGAGCTGCATGCGGGAGAATGCATGTCAGGTGGACGTACCGATTTTAAGCAAGGACTGCAGATAGAAACAAGAAACTATGGGAACTATATTTATATGAAACAAACTCATGAATATAATTGAAGTTATGCTGTGATATTTTAAATAAATATTATCCGATACACTGACAATGAAAATATAATATTAAAATATAAAAATGAAAACAACTAAAGAAACCAGCACACTGGCTGTCTAAAAAACAAAAAAAAACAAATTAAAATATTTTCTTAAACACGCCTACGTCTATCATAAATTTCTTACGCCTAAGAATACAATTAAGAAATACAACGTACATGTAACAAAAATACTTTTAAATAGACATTTTATTAAACGAGTCGCTAGATCACTTAGAATTTTGACAGATAAAATATTTCAAAATACTTTTTTTGTTTGTTTGGAGTACATAAACATTTCAACATCATATAATTTACAATTTTTAAATATTTTAATATAGGTACATTAAATATATTATTTCGTTTTAGAATATTTGTCGTTATTATTTACAAAGTTTACAAAAAGATGACAAGAAAAGATGACAAGATGACAAGAAATGTATAGAGAAAACATTTATGTGGAAATAATCTGAATTTAATTTTATAATTTCGAACTGAAATGTGAAATGAATTACATAATAAAACTTAAAAACACATTCCAAGTAACGAAATATTAATGACAATTTTAAACAAAGATGCCACAAGTACATCAAATTATAAATTTTTGCTAAGACCATAAACATTTTAAAATGACATTAGAAATAACGTATAGTTAAAATTTAAATATAATTTTATTTTAATTCATTCATTTTATATATATTTTAATAAATATATAATAACCTCCACTTCGCGACTCCAAAATATATCGAAAGATAACTTTAAATCGGAAAATGGAAGTCAGTCAATCTGAGAGTACCCCAGGTGACGCATGGACACAGACACACCACAATCCGTATAAATGCGAAGCTCATTGTACTAATGTTACCCGGCGTATTCTTTTTTATCTGTAAATAGAGAAAAAAAGATATATTATTTGAGTAAAGTTATGTTTCTATTATTTGTAATTGTAAGTTGTAGTTAATAGTTACACTATTCAATTATTGTAGTTTATGTAGATCGGTAGGGTGAATGCAAATCAAGAAACAGGTCCTCGGTTTGATTCCAGCATTGGCCAAACTATCGTTGGGTTTTTTTTGTTGACATTTTTAATGGGAGACTCGTATTCTGAACTCGTTCGCCACACGGCAAGAGCTTCTTCGTGGGATGATGAGATGTAAAAGACAACTGGTGAATCGTGTTTGTCGAGGTGTTGCGGGCAAAGCAAGCGTGACGTACTCGAAGCGCACGGGCGTGGGCGTCATGATGTCGAGGCTGAAGTCCTCCATGTTGGGCAGCACGAGCACCTTCTCGAACTCGCGCGCGAGGCGCTGCTCGATCCAGGCGGAGATGTGCGCGAAGCGCAGCGCGCGGGCGCCGAGCGCGGGGCGCGCGCGCAGGCGCAGCGCGGGACTGCCGCGGAAGCCCAGCCACACGCGGTCGTGCGGCGGCGGCGGCAGGTTCACGGCCAGCCGCCCCTCCAGCCCCGCCAGCTCCAGCTGCAGCCGGATGTCCGTGTTCGACAGCCCCTCCATGGCGCGCTTCACGTACTTGTAGTCCGTCACCTACGCGCACACACAATTATTACATGTTATTTACTTAGTATTATTAAACCCTTCGACTAATGAGTACCGAATAACGCGCGGGGCCCGGTGGCACTCCCACCAGCTCGATCCTTTCTGTTAACTGAGACGAGACGTACGGTAAATGCATTATATATTAACCGACATGATGTTATATGTATTACTATGAGTAAATTAATTCTCAATTTACTCGTACATTATTTCTATGCAATTACCTACAACAAGCCGAACTCCATTACTACAAAAAAACGAAAGCAAACACCCATGTCTACGATAATAGGTTATTAATAATTCTAAGACCATCAATATTGTAAAATGATATCCCAGAATTCACTAAAACAAAATACCACTATATATTAAAATCACCCTAGCTATGAATGTAACCCCTTATTCAATATATTATATGTACACTTGTTCCAATAATGTTGCCAACAGCACCAAACTATTTAAAATATTCAGTATATTGTATATTGTATTGTATATATAAACAAAATTTCAATATAGTCACCTGTTGGAAATATTTGTTGGTGGCAATTTTATCAACCATTCGTAGGAATTTCTTCTTTGAAGAACTGCTCTCTATTGTACCCGAACTGGAAGAATAATTTACAATATAAGGAACATATCGAATCTATAACATATACAACTATCTGGGCTCAAAGGGCGTAAAGGACATATTGGCGTAAAAGACATTTAAATCTGGACCGTTTTATTAATTTCATCTATCTATGAAAATAAGTTATCAATAATTGGTGGAGCTAGCGTAGAGAGAGTAAGCGCAAAAGAAAGAGTCAGCGGAAGCGTCAGAAACAAGAGTAACAGAGAAGAGAGAGAGTGTATGGACCTGGCGGGGTCGCGGTCGGGCGCGGGTGCACCGTCAGGCGCGGGCGGCACGGGCGCGCCCTCCTCGTCGCTGCTGGACTCCGCAGAGTCCTCCACCTCCGAGTCGAAGATCGCCGGCTTGTTCTTCTGTAACGCAACAGCACACGGCACGTTGAATTATGCAAGTACTTCCCTTATAAATATTTATTAATTCCTTATAATAATGAGATGAGACCAGTGTCCAGCAGTAGAATGATAAAAGGTTTAATAATAATGAATATTTTGTCACATACCCTGAGCTGCTTGTCTGACAGCTCGCCGGCCTCCACGTCGGTCTCGTCCTCCGCCGCGCTGTCGTTCGCGGTCATCATCTGGTCTTCTAGAGTTATGTCTGAAATGGACCGATACACACTAATTATATATTCTCACTTTTCACTTCGATTACCATCAAGATAATAAATTTAATATTATATTAACATATGTGTTCTGAAATTAAGTATTTTATTTGATTTTAATAAGACAATTTCTTTTATTGAAATACATTCGGAACCAACTATGTACGGGACTTTGTTTACCATATTTATTAACTTATAATAACCTAGTGATCGAAGAAAACTATGAATTTCAGAAGATGCTTTATAATATACAGCCATCTGATACCAAGACGATTGTGAAGAGGGTCTACTTAAATGTAGATATAAATATGTCCTAAATACACATTTCTTACATCCAGACACGAAAAAATTGGGTAAGGTTGCGTAAGATTAGGTCAGGTAAAGTAGGATAGGTGTTGTGGTGATACGAACTCTTCTCCTTGAGCTTCATGAGGTTGATCTGCGTGAGGATGTCGATGCTGGCGCCGCCGTCGTAACGCAGGTCCAGGTCTAGCCACACGCCACGCTCGTCCCACGAGGAGGCGACGCGCGCCGCGGCTGGACACGCGCCACTCAGCGACAACGCGCGGATCACCAGCGGCGACATGAACGACGGCAGCTGCGCCCACATCACACTCTACCTCAGCTCGCTATATCTCTATGACGCGTGACTATGTCATGATTCAGGGAACAAAAGTTCTTTCAGCAGGTAAGCATTTATGACGACTTCAATCGTTAATGAACGTAGATGAGAGGAAAGGTCTGTCGGGAAGGTTGGCAATCATAAGCACCTGCCTACCCCGCTAGGTAAATAAACTTGACGATGTCTATGTAAATACATATATGCTGTGTGTTAATGTAACATTACATCGTACATTAGAACTGTCATTAATTGTATACCTCGAGTTCATCGCAAGGATATATGTATGTCTTAGGTGCGAATCGAAACCACGACCACCAGCTAAATGGTTAGATTAGTGACCACTTAACGATGAGATCAGCAATTATATGATATATGTCAATGATTATTGATATAATTCTCATTATCAACGTTTATACATATAGATGTTTGTTAACGGAACAAGATTTAAATATTAAAGGTACTTATAAAGCAACGCTATTTGAAATTGAAGGACTTTTAGTCTGGTTGTACAATAGGTTAATAAGACATATTTTCAAAAAAAAAATAGAACAGAAAAATAAGAAGTAGGCATTCAAGAATTATTCGATAACGATATGATTTCTAAAATGAACAATGAAATAATTTCATATAATTGCTATGCCATATATTGCGAGGAATGAAATAGCTATTTTCGAGTATTTATTATCGTGCCTTCTTGTAGATTTATAGCAAAATAAATTTAGATAATTATAACTATTTCCTCTCTATGAGGGGACAAGAGTTAATATTTAATATAGTGTGTTCAATCATTAATATGGCCATTACAGCCGTTCAAAAATTGCCATAGCGGTCGGTATTTCACGACCACAAGGCGGGGTATTGGTAAAGTTTTCAACTAGCAATAATCGCACCTCGGATAAACCTCATTGGTTACGATATTGCCTCTGCGCAAAGTTACATTTTTGGTCAAGTCTTGGGTCTTATACTTTCTACGCGATACAAACGTTAGCGTGATTCAGGATTACGTATGATGCCATCTCTGATCGGAATGTCGTAACTTTTGTTTGCAAACAGCGCCATCTCTTGACACGAGTATACACTTCATTGTCTTTGTCAAAACTTGTAGTCTAACCATTTGTATAACTGCTTTGGTTTTTTTTACAAGCTAATTTTTTTTATTTGATATCGATCTGACTTGGGTTGTACAATGAACGAGAACGAAATTTGAAAAGCGTTAAATCTAGAAAACTGTACACAATAAACAAAATATTACATTATTATTTATTTTATTATATATAGTAGTGTAATTTAAATTGTTGTTGTGAAATGCTTTATTTAGTAGAAGCAGTGTTATTATGAATTCTTAAAATGAGGACTCAATGAAATAATTATTCGATACAATTAAGCTTAATTAATGTTGTATCGCTGGCGCGGTAGGTATATCCTTTGACATAGCAGACAAGCGACAGCCAGTGTTTCGCGCCGGGGCCCGAAAGGACCCAAATAAAGAAGTCTGCCCGATGCCGTTTATTCAGTGGAATCTCGAAGCTCACGCGTCCTTAGTGTAATATTCACAGGGAATTCTCGTTTACATTTTAAGAAACAAAATACGACAACACTTGTTGTAGCTGTTGTAAAACAAAGATAATAAAGTATAAAATGTATAAACAGTGTTCGTGCAGGGCGTGTCACCGAGCGAGTACCTTGAGCGTGTTGAGCTTGCGCTGGATGCGCGCCTGCACGCGTGCCACGAGGTGCGGGTCGCGCATCACGTCGAAAGCGAGCCGCGCCAGCAGCGTGTTGAGCCACGCCACCTCGGCCGGCAGCGCGCGGCACTCGCACGCGCCCGCCGCCGCGCCGGGCCCGCCCTGCACCGCACGCACGGTTACCACAATACCACTCAACACTAACCGAACACAAATACAAATCCTCCCCCGCCCTCCCCTTCCGTATGTGTGTTACCTCAGAAAGTCCTGGGTTATACATAGTGTTAAATCGATGTGCTTTAATATGTTATAGCACTTACATTTTCTACTACTGCGATGATATGAAATAGATAAAATGAAATTGCAAAAAATTACTGGCTATTATAAGTGTAATTGATATATTTGGGAACAGTCATATTTTAATATAGGTATCATATTTTAATATAGGTATGAATATTAAGTTTTCTAGTTAGGTCATTTTTTTCTCTGATCCATTAGAATATTTAATGTCTATTGACTATATATGTATATACATTAAAACTAACACAATACACATTCACTATTCAAATAACTAATACCACGCATAAGTATCTCGTGTACATCTCTCACTGTTTCCAACTGTCACTATTTATTTAGTCTATAATTAGGTATATAAATATTCATTTAGTATGAAATAAAACTTCTAAAATTTAGAAGAATATATTTAATATATTCTTACAATCAGAATTACTTTACGTCATTAACTTTACAGTATCACAAATATTGTGTACATACATATTTACTTTTTTTCATCTCCCCAGTTATGTACTAATAGATCTACATAATAAATACAACATTACTTAGATACAGTAAGAGAGTACTACTGTATAAGAAGAGTCGACATTACGAACATCTTTCTTCTTCTTCTTGTTCTTGGAGCGGTCGGGTGGCGAAGGCTCCAGCAGGCACATCACCCCAGCGTCCGCGGTTTGTTTCAGTATCGTTTCGTGAGTCTAATCAATCGATTGGTTGTGTACGAATCGTTTTTTTATATTTCCTCACAGAATGAGATAAGTCAGCGTCACAATTTATCATTTATTAATCATGAATATAGTCTTTAGTATCAAAGCTTCTATAAATCTTAAGGGTTAAGGCTATCCTGCTACACTGACCATGTGTAGCTTAGAGAAAATTATGGAGATCTTTAAGATACTGCAGGTTTCCTCCTAATGCTATCATTAACGGAGAGAGCAAATTATATTTAATCACACGAGTTACTTGTGTACGTAGTTGTTTTATGGAAGTTAATATATCATACATTCGCGATGTTACTTAATAATGTTGGTGCTTTCTGCCTACCTTGTAATATAATACACATCTTCCACGTACATTACATTACACGTACGTGCATTAGCCGTAACATAATACCGATCTGTGTAACTAATAATCATAATTTCATTCGTTTCGAATTCCCCTACCATTCAATAAGTATTATTATTATATCATTACACCAGTTCTCTTGCCGGGTAAGCAGAGAACACAGCGTGCCTCATACCCAACTATCCTTACACAGCTGACGTGCTTCTCCTACACTCCTACACATCACTCTCTTCAGAATTATTGTATAATATGCATACCTGTATGATTTTTAGAAGATAGGGCCAGAAGGTCTTCTCGTACGAGTCGAAGGCGGGCGGGTTGTTGAGTAACGAGGCCGCGGGCACCGAGGCAGCCTCCGACACCGAGCCGTCTGATGACCTCTGGAAAACGCAAGAAAAGTATTGTTTCAATGACAGTAACATACAAGATATAATATTATAAAAATCGTCATTAATTTTCATATTAATGAAAAAAACTTTTTTTTTCTAATATCAGCATATATTATCATCATCATCATCGTCCACTGCTGGACACAAACACACGCACGCACGCACACACGCTAGCACGTTCGCACGCATGCAGGCAGGCAGCACACACACACACACACACCCACACACACACACACATATATATTTAGCAAACACATTTCACATTTAAGCTAAACTTTTTGTGCGGGTTAGCTCACAAATGCTTTTCTATAAGCAGCTCATGAGTGGGGAGGAATTCATTCATTCATTGGCTCCTACATCATGCGTGGTACTACTACTACATAAACTACATATAAAACGATAAAATACATGCTACTTATAGTTATATATTCAGAGTGGTAATCCAGCCCACGACCACCAGCGCAACAGTCAGGTTCACTAACCACTGCACCAACTGGCCAGTCAATAGTCGTGCCTTAACGTAGTGATGTTTTCAATTATCCAAATACATTATAATTGTACTACATTAATGTAGCTGATAGAACAGAATGAGTGGCGGGTACTAGAGCGGGTGACGCACTTTAGCGAAGGACACAGTGTCCCTGTCGGACACTTTGAATACCGCCGTGTCGACGGCGTCGCGGCCGTCCGCCGCCTCGCTGGCGCGCTCCTCCGCGCCCGCCGCCTCGCTGCCCCCAGCGCCCGCCTCCGCTATCGCCGTCGACAGCCGACGGAACCTGCGACGATTGCAATCGTAATAATATTACCAATTTATAACATACAAGCTTGTAGGCCGTTTCTAACAATTGTGCTCAGGAGGGCCCGAGGTACGTTTATTAGAAATGGTATTCTGTTAGAGATATTCATACG
>DWMG01002310.1:0-13475 GCA_018244855.1 Elbella merops
GGTCAAGCGAGCAAATGAAAAGGTTGCCGGCGTAATGATAGTTCCGCCGACGGATTTACAAAATTATTATTGGATATTTCGCGAAAATGTATTGACATGAATCGGTTTAGGTGATAAAACGAATGAAACGCAAAAAGCTAGTCGTCGAGAGCGTTTCGCGAATTTTCGATGATATTAAGTGGACGTCGGGTGTTTGGGTGCTTTGTAATTTGTTGCCGTCCGCTTTTATCGCCGTAATGAACAGAAAATTTTGCGGAACATCGAAAAGCAACATGATAAAATATTTCAAGAGTACTGATAGCGTACTAATATCTTTTTTTTTCAAACGCTAGTGATTTTTCCGTTGAAATTGATGAATCTATCAAATAATGTCATATTACGCCTATAATTCACGAATAGGTAGGCAGAGAAATGTTACACTTTCATGTATCACCATTTAAGTTCATGTCATGTCATGAGAATATAAATTAGTGCTGAAAAAAATTTATCTGTGCATTAACTTCGATATAAATTGTTACTTTCTTTATTTAAAAAGTAAAAAAACGTAACTTCACGCCTGTAATCCCTGAAGAGGTAGGCAGAAGATTGCAGAACACTCCCACGTTTCACCGGTTACGTTTACGTCCCACTATGGAATAGGTGGGGAATCTATTGCCATGCATCGGGCATATATCCAGACTGCGAACCACTAGAAAATCTAAATCAGAAAATTTTGTGTTGTTCGACCCGAGAATCGAACCCGGGACCGCCCGATCGGCAGTCGCACTTGCAAACAACACGACCAACGAGGCAGTCGGTTAGTCGATTAGTCTGTATTTAATTATTATTTTATATGTTATCATTAATAAATTAAGAAGAAGTTAGTTTCGTTAAATTAATATTCTCAAATTTATCTTATTTCTACCTTGTACGTAAAATCATATAAAATATCCTTTGATTTGTATTTAAAATCTTTACATTTTAATTGGTTACTCGCAAGGTCCTTTGCGGAAGAACTAAATAATGCTTGGTCTATTTCTTATTATCTATTTCATTGTTTTAGATGTTGGTTACAAAAAGTGTTCTAAACGGTCTTTGCTCCTTTCCAACATTCAAGCTATCTCCTTATTCTCTGAAATTCCACATGTCAGGAACATTCCGAGTAAAATTTACAAATTTTTTTTCATTTGAAACTTGAAATATAACTTCGTATTTGGTTCTTAAACAAATTAATTACGATTAAACTGAAATATTTGCTTTAATATTTGCCACTTGTTTTCTTTTAGCCCTGTAAGTGATCTGGTGTTATTATATGTTATCAATATTATTTTATTTATTGATAGATGACTTAGTATCATCATCATCAGCCTATCTCAGTCTACTGCTGGGCATAGACCTCTCCTAATGAGAGCCATCGCGCCCTGTCCTAGGTTTGTCGCATCCAGCATCTGCCTGCAGCGTTTCGCAGGTTGTCATACCACCAGGTCAGAGGGAGTAAGTATATGTTGTATGTAAAATATTGTTGAAGATGTACACGATATATCTCGGATATGAATCGATAATTTAAGTTTAAGATATGTCATGTTTTTAATTCATAACATTTGGTTCTGTGATGTATTATCTCTGTTGCTTTGAAACAGCAGTTGAATCGCTCGTTGCCGAAATGGAATTTAACAATGCACAAGATATTACCTCGCATTTCTGCTTGGAGGTGCCTCAAAATTTTGTGATTCTGTTTGTAATATCTTTATTTGTAAAGTAGACAAACAATTGCTGTTAACGTTTGACCAACAACAAACTTTTAACGAGCGTTATTAAAGTTAAAACGAATCTAAGAAACTAAGCAAAGCTGAGAATAGAAACTAATCTAACGTCAAAGCAAAGCTAAGCTAAGCTAAGCTAAGCTAAGGAACAACATTTTAGCGGTAATAGCGAAACTATTATAGTATTTATGGATTTTATATTCGGTGAGGATTATTTATGAGTTTTTAGGATTAGTAAGTAGGTACCTAAATGTAATGGCCTCAGTAGGTTGCAAATTAGTCTTCGAATGGAACGTTCGAGACTTTTGATCAATGCCAAGAATCTGTAATTATACGGAACTGTGTACGATTGTAAGAGTAAATATCACTCGCTTGCATGAAAAGCATTGTAAGGAAAACATTGCAAGGAAACACTCGGGTCTTATAATTATCCATATTGTTGTCCAAGGCACATGACCTTTGTCGAAACACAATTATCCATCATCGCTTACTATGGTTTTAATCTCTACAAATTTACAAAGCAGATCTTTGTCCAACTGTAAAATGATAGTGTAGTTGGTGAAAGTGGTACCTAATAATCCAGTAAATTACCTTATCGCCTATCACTCTTCATTATTATTTACTCTATCATTAGTTTCAGGTTCCGTTTGAAATTTATCAGAAAATTCATACAATATCACGATTCGCTTTAAAGTACGTCTTTGTATCATTGGCCTAACTTCTAGATTTCATATTGCGATTTCATTTTAAACTTGGCCGATATCCAATCGTGAAGATTTTTCCATTTTGTTAGATACTATCAGTAGCCAGAAAGCAATCGTATATAGTAGCGATTAGCTTTATGAAGCAAAATGTTTTCGGCTCGCTTAAGAACTTACACCAATGTTCTCTGGTACACGTTTAAAGGCTTTTATAAATGTCACGAGCAAAACTATATTAAGATATTTGTGTTTAATTAAAACCTAATTAGTCTGCGCCGTTTCTTGTGTTGGCCTCACATTTTCATGCTTAAATGGAATCTAAATGGATATTTGACGTTCATAATGAATTCATAAATGAATTTCCATTACATCGTTTTATGATGTTTCTAAGCAATTACTTTTCATCGTGACCACCATTATCATCAATCGACATAGGATCACTGATGAATATGGGGTCATGATTTTCTCTAAATACCCTTAATTTTGTAACAATTTCAGTTGCTATATTTTGTTTATTATAATTGTTTAAACTACCGGTGTTCGTTTCAAATTTTTATGATCGAATAATGCGCCGGTGCGGACGACAGCTCTTTTCATTACGAACAACAAATATTTGTATGCTTACATACTACTATTGTTGACAGACAACAATACACAGAGTAGGTAAAAAATACCCAAGTGTATAGGTACGTGAAGCGAAACACAGAACCGCCCTTTAGTGCGACGTTTAATTACATTTTTAAATGCTACGCAATGTCCAGTCACTTCCGGTTCACTTCCTAGATCGTTGGGTCGTACGATTTTACCGACTCGCAAATTCTCGTAACTTTGATGAAAAATTGTCAGCGCGCCCAATTCAAATAGTCTTTATATCATCATCATCATCATCTCAACCTATTCCCTTCCACTGCTTGACATAGGTCTCTGCAATGGCACACCACGGAGCTCGATCTTCTGCTTTACACATCCAATCGCTGCCAGCCACTTTGCGTATATCGTCACTCCACCTACCTGGAGGGCGTTCTACACTACGTTTGCCAAGTCGCGGTCTCCATTCCAAAACACGTCTGCTCCAGCGGCTATCGGTTCTGCGATAACTCTGAGTCTATATCTGAGTCTTTATATATACTTAACACTTTAATTGAATCACTAGGTCCTAGAGACTTCAATGATATCATACTTATGTTAAGAAGATATGATTCCATTCAAATCGAGCAGTGGACAAGTCGTTACACACCTACGTGCGCGGATCCTCAATTGTCTTTTTGGTTCCCCATATTTAGGACAATTTACGAATTAATCAAGATATGTAGCATTTTTGGCACAGGCCTTCCATTGCCTTTTTCATGGCCATTTACTATTCGAACTAAATAAATTACAGTGGAATGTTATCTTATATGAGGAAAATGATAGCAAAAAACGAAATTACATATTAAGTTATCACTGGGGCGTTTTTCTCTCGATGAACACCGAAAACGGTTATAGCGAGGCCGAGAAAGCGTATAAAGCAAACTATGAGCTTTATAATGAATTAAAGTTTTGAATTTTCATATTAAGTAGTACGGTGCGCAAAAAAATGATTGTTTCACGTGTATTAGTTGGTTGCATTTTATTACAGTCATGGTTAAAGATTACTCGTGACTGTCTCACTTTACATTTATGGTCAGCAGCAGTGGACTTAATGTAGAGCAAAAACAACTCAGCCTTATCAAACATCGTTAAGTCGAAATGATCTAGGCTATCATTTTATACAATCAAGTCGCACAAGAACACAATATGTAATTATTTGGTTTAATCGTCGCAAGTTTGTCACGATTTGTTCTACGTAAGGTTTTAAATTATTTAATTCTCGGATTAACACTTGTATCTGTTTGTAATTGAGCACAATAAACTTTTAAACACTAGATACATAATGAATCATATTGAGAGCCACATTTGGATTGATGATTGTCATAGCGGTCTGGCAAAGCGCCCCGGGCTCGTTTCCCCGTAAAGAAATATGTTAACGATGAATTTTGATGTTTTTTTCGGGTCTAGACATTACTGTACTGCCAAGATACAAAAATGTAATATAAATATGAGGCAGTATTTATAATATTTACATGTAAATTACTTGCAATATTTTTCTATTACTCTTACATTGATGGTATTTCCATGTGATATCAGAAAAAAATATTTGTTTTTGTTAACAGATGTGGACCGATGAGCTGTTCGCGTTAGCGTACAACCTCAACCAGTTCAACAATCCCACCATCAAGTTCCTAGAGAAGCTGCACACGAAGATCGTGCTTAAGGCCGACAAGTCCGGCAAGATTCTCGTCAAAAAGTGAGTGGCTTTTGTATTTCTTCACTTTTACTTTTCCAAGATTAAAATATCCATCGATATTGAAGCCAAATGATTATTATTGAACAATTACGTGCCGAAAAAGTTTCACAATGTTCTAACATATATAATGAATGGAAAGACTAGAAACTTGTCTGCAGATAAAAGAACACCTGTATTTAAAGATGTACTTAAAGTGATAGTTAAATCTTCTCGATTTACAAAATGAGTATAGCATTTTCAATTACATATCGAAGTGGTTATGGTTGGTATAAGGATTTCCTAAACGATTATTTATACTGTAACAGAACGTCAAGAGAGCAAATAAAATAATTCAGCAATGAGTAGTCAATCGCTCCGAGATAAATTTATCTTGAGCAACGTGTTTTATTGCGATAATGGTTCCATAAAAGTTTTCCGTGAAGTAATTGCGAGTTCTCGCGGAACTGGAGGTACGGCGTCAGCATTCCCAAGTCATTTATACACTTCTCCGACTCCCCGCCGGCAGGAGTCCGCACGATTTTAATGATGTGTCGACTGCCACAAACAGCTCTCTTCGTTATAAAAGCGTCTTAGGATGTAGTTGCCTTTATATCAATAGTTACATTGTGTTCCGTTACTTGCATTCACTGAACTTTTTCAGATTTGAATTTATATAGAAAATATAAGTCGCGTCTTGATTTCCAATTAAGAATTCTGTTACACCCTCCGTTGAGTGTTTAAAAGATTAATGAACTCTTTGAGTGACAAGTTATTAAGAAATGGAATATTCTTAATGGAATTATCAAAGTACAAAGAAGTGTTAAAATGAGGATGGGACGATTGTCGCAATGAAAACTTTGGTATTGGATTCAATTATCTAAATTAAAATATTATATACACGGAGACATTGAAAAATGTTTCGCATTAAAGCTTCTTTAAAGTTTATATAAAAATTCTAGGAATTTCGACGGTCTGTCTACATATTCCGAAAAGCTTAGCTCAAGGATGCGATAGTCTATCTACTATTTGGGCACTTATAAACACATGAGGCAATCAATCTTAGTCTACATCTATTTTTTATTTGATTTAAGGTTCCATGCACTAAGGCTGTGTACCTACATTTAGTTCGATTACGCTAAATACGAATGAATTTCTAGTCGAGGATTTTTTAAAGGGAATCAACATCGCCCTTTAATCCTGTTGGTTCTACGTAAGTACTCTCCAATCAATTTCTGCGGAGTTCAATCAAACATCTCTCGTTGGAGACGCGCAGTTCTCTACTGCAGCTATTAAAAGTGAGTTGTATATTTCTCGGCTTGCATTTGTGAGGTAAACGACTCGTAAGCGGAAGCTAGATTTATTCATTCAGCACATTTCGTACGCTCGGCTTAGATTTGTATGGTGAGTGTGGATTTTATTATATTATTAACTTTAGAAATGTTGGATATGGTTTGGTTCACTTTAAATTTCTGAACAAGCTGGAATACATATTTATAACATTTAATTATGGCCGCGACCTTTTGTACGTCCCACCGTTATACATAGATATTTTCGGTAGTCACGTAAGGTCTGACACACACTCCGTCTTGCTGCTCTAATTGTTCAGATTCGCGGAAATATAGCAGTTAATATAATTGCTTGGTTTTTATTAATTTTATTTTTATTTTATTTACATTCAATTATTACATAATTATTTACACAAATTCTGCCAACCTTTGATGCAGTTTTTCGACAGGTTTGATGTGGTGTGATTCCATGCCGTAAAGATTTTATTATCTATCTTTCTGTAATGTGGCTAGTTGTTTTATTTATTTCGAACTTTTATTTAATTATTAAAAGTTAAAACCAAGTTTATTTAAACAGATCATTTTGGGACAGGAATCGCTTCAGATCGTTTTATGTAGAAGTCGCTATGTAACGTGACTAACTTCTTTCTTTGGCGCTACGACCCTTTGGTAGTCTCTGCCTCCACAACAATTGTCGCCTTTTTGTCTTCTATCTGGTATTCATTTTCCAAGATGAAAATTTATTGCCACGTGACTGTCTATTAGCACAAAATTGGTTAGTTCTCAACGAAAGGAAAACATTTGTCATGTCTACTAATGAAATTCAATTTAACTGTATGAAACTTATCACAATTAGGAGTTGTTGAATCTATTGTAATTCAGGAAATTGCTCTCTCTCTATCTCTCTCAAAACGCGAACAAGCCAGCAAAGTTTCTAACGCGCCGTTGGACTCGCAACTTAGTTTATTTATTTTACAATCCACTCTGTTACAGACGTCCTGAGTTTTCGTAGATACTCGATTACAATTAATATGTTATAATATTCGGGATTGGCGTGATGTATTGTGAAAGGTATAACTTTAAAAAAGTATTAAATCTGTTTATTTATGCAACCTCTAGAAATTAAAGCTACAATTCAGATGAGATTTCCAATGAGAGATAAGTTAACTGAAGTAATATATAAACTTATCGTTTTTGCATACGCAAAGAATTAATAAATCTAGAGACAAATATAAATTAGCCTTTTATATAGGTGCTCCACGTAACTGAGACTAAGACTGAGTTATGTTTGGCAATATTGGAATTTTAGATTGTTTACAACAACAGCTCCCACTCGACGAACTGCTTGGACAAAAGCAACTAACAATGTTCGAGTTACGGCTGACGAGTTTGCTTCCTACGTCTTCCTTAGAGAGTGGACGGATCTTCTGTAAGTTTCCTTATTGTAGTTTGTTGTACAACAAAGCATGCATCAACTTAACGAAATTGTTCCCGGAAATCTCAAATGATTTCAGTTTTTCGGATTCATCAACGGAGAAATATTCACATTTTAACATTCTTCGACATCTCATTAAATTTTAGTTTTGATTATCATTTTTTTTTGTGTTCTGTAGGGAATGTACAAATTATTAATTTTCTTAAAAATCGTCTCTGTTAGGTCCATATAGTGTACTTTTATTCCTTTATTGTGGATAGTCTT
Source organism: Elbella merops (assembly GCA_018244855.1). Lineage (NCBI taxonomy): Eukaryota > Metazoa > Arthropoda > Insecta > Lepidoptera > Hesperiidae > Elbella > Elbella merops. The sequence goes on from DWMG01002310.1 coordinate 7,734, forward strand.
GAACGCCAGATTGACTGTCAGACGCTAAATGATTTCAAGCGTTGTACGCGTTCTTTACATAACTTGTTTAGAGACGGTACATTGACTACGGCACACAATATGAACATATAGTAAACCTCTTATTTGCTACTACGAAGTATATGATAACTTATTTTGTTTTAAATAAAAGTAAAAAACGATTATAATTATAATACCATTTTTTTTGTATTTGCTAAACAGACTCTGAGCATGGAACTTTGTTAGTGACGACGTTCTTGGATTTTACTGCAATAATGATTGGTACTAGCTTGTTATTGTCGAAGAAATAACCCTTGAAGGACCAGAGAGCTATAATAAAGAAGTCTGACAGAGTTTTCATCGTAGTGTCCAAGTAGCACCTGAATTTTCTTACCTCGATCGATTTTGTTACTGATATAGCTACTTATTGCTAATTTTGCTAAACAAAAGCGAACGATTGATTCTAAAGAACGAAATAGGGATATAGCTTACGACTATGTCGTAAATATTTCAGCAGCTGTCAGTTAGGCTACCGAGAAAAAGGTGGAATTTTGTTACATTATTAGGGCTATAAATTTTCATCTTAGGTTATCCAATATAGAAAGTCGCGATATGCACACATAATGTAATACATCTAAAGGTGGTATTGAATTCTGAATTGTAATTAAGGAAATAGTCACGAAAGACAATCGTGCTATAATAAACCTACTGAAGAAAGTTTCAGACGCAGCTTCCGAGCGGTACCGGACCAAGTTTGTTTACTTGCGCAGACTTTGTTGGAGATCTTCATAAGACTTGGATTTTCTTACAATCGCTCACCGAATTTTGTTCAGAAAATTTCCTACACTATAATTTCAATGTGCTGATCTCAATCTTTTTTTAAGCCCGCCATCTTGTTCTCTCTAGACTCATGTCAAATCCATATTTATATTAACTATGTTTGTAATTACATAAGCATTCTGATGAAAACTTAGTAAATTTTTGTATGCATAGTTCTTTGCAATAAAACTAGTAAACACCTGAATTCCTCAATGCAGGCCACATGCCTCCGGGACGACACAGGCCTCCACCAGTCAAGGGGGTTTTTCGTCCATAATCCCACGCCGCCCCGCAGTTACACGCTACTGTCTGGCAGCGGTCACAAAATTTAGCCGTGCATACTCCCACGTGATGTGATCAAAAATATACGTGGTCATCTTTAGCTTCATTAGATAAAAAGATGCATTAATTCATTTTAATGTATTTTGTTCTCGTTACTTTGCGTGGAGAGATGCTTTACTGAGTTTCTCACCAAGTTATTGCGAATCATGGATGCGCTATAAGAATCTCACAAACACCGTGAACATCGATCTGTCACTGGTCTACATGGCCAAAAATCGAATACAGAATTCTTCGCGACGTACCGACATTGTAATCATTACGCCAAATGGGATACTAAAATATTATTATACTATCTATTTTCATAGCGATATTTTCCCGTGATTTCAATATTTATTGGTATTAATGTTTTATGTCCTTCTATATAGAAACATCCCCGTTAATACTGGTTATATAAACCAGAATTCTAATAGTGATTCCCTTGCCACCCCTGAACACGTAAATTGTTATGACTCCCATTGTTGTTGTTTACAGGTGTTAATATCTCCGACGATGGCTCCTCAACAATCATAAGTCGAACATAAATATAATTTATAGCTCTGATTTCCAAAAACTTTTCCCATAAAATATGAAAGAGAAGTCATCGAAGTACCGAATCAATTTGTTTAAGCTATTACATGATCTTTGTGCTTGACGTTCATTCCGCAGTTCTATTAAGAGAGTTCAATAAGTGCAATCCTTTACTTTCAATTACAAACACAAATGTGTAGAGAGCCAATATTTCTACAATAATAAAGTGTATTGATGTACCGTGGATGTGAATGGCTAGAGCATTTTTTGTTGCTTGAAGAGACGTGCGGCTATAGCGGTTCCATAAATGAAGTAAAATAGCTCCATTCTTGCCACTTTAAAAGTTTTCTAAACTTCATCGTAAATAGCAACTTTAAGCTGAGGAAAAGCATTTTGATGTAGTTCTAAACTAATTTACTTCGTACTTTGTAATATCATACAGGGTGCGTCATGATACAACAAAATGGCTATAAAAATCTAAGAAATACCTAATAATTTCGTATCCTTTACAGTTTAAGATCTTACTGTATAGACAATAATTAATTTTGTATAGCTATTTAACTGAGACGATGGATTCATTAAATTCTTAAATTACAAATTAGTAAAAAGGAAATTCATTCATAAATAATTGATCACCGTTCTCGAGGACCGATTACTTTACCAATAAGATATTTGGTTATTGATTTAATTATTATTTCATTTTGTACTTATTAGACTTTTATTACCTTACGGGAAAATTATTATCATTGTATCATCACGCCCTATCTCTCATGGGGAAGCTAGAGAGCATCAACTACCAAATAATAATTTTATCCTTACAGATCTAACCTGCTTCTTCTACATTCATTATTCTGTTCATACATGCGCACTGATTTCGAATACACATAGGTCTTAATTCCTTCTAATATTATTTCGACTCCCACTCCATTTTTTCGTCAAGATATCAGAGCACTGGAGCATTTTCCGATATTCACTCCGTTAATAATAACGTTATGTGAAAATGTTCACCGCAATTTTTCTCTCGACGAATTCTAAAAGCTAATCGCTTCAGGTCGTACAGAATTCTCCGCGCGGAAAATCCGTCTGTGGGATTGTTTTCTCGTTCCATTATTTTAATAATATCTCTGTTTCATTGTGCTCGACGTGCTGCTGCGTTTTCTTACCGTACATTGTTATATCTAATAGCGTCAAGACGCTGCTTGTTCTCTCCGGGTTTGGATATTTTATGGTGTTCTATTTTTTGTTCGTTTTGATGAACAACTTTTGTTTTTTCGTTTCATTCGCTGTATGCGTCATTATTTGGAAAATGTTTTATTATTTATATTAAATTGAATTCAATCTTTTGTTTTCCAATAAGTGTTTTGTTTTTCTTTTCTCGAATGGGCTAATATTTATTATACGATTACTTTATTTTTATTCTCAGCTGTTGGTTTTATCATAGTATCCTTTGTATTCGTTTGGTGTACTTGGTATGAATTTTTTAGTACAGTTTTCAACCATCTTGTTCAGTGAATTCATAAAATTTCATTTTATTTTATTCGCTTCAACAATTTTCTCCAGAGGACAATAGATTTCTGTAACTACATTTTTAATAAACTTTTTTTTTTAACCACAAAGTTGAATCTTATAAGCATTGTACAAAACTTTTATTCGAGAGCTTTCGTAGGTACTTTTAAAAAGTTTAGGGTGTCATTTTATGTTCGGAGTAAACTTAAAAACCGCCTGGGTCTTCGACGTAACACATACACAGGTGCACACTGAAGTAGAATTGATGTTTTCACTCATTCAAATTATATAAGTATAAACGTTCGGAATGTTTTGTTTAAGTGGCTATTTCGTATTAGGTTTCCTGCAATACTTGTGCAATGTCCTGCAATACAGAGAAGTTGTGAGGTTGTGTGCACATGTCTTACAATATATATTTCATTGTAATTTTCTAAGCACGGCAACGCTTGTGAAAATTTGTCACTACCTATGAAACCTTGAAGAGTTGTGTTTACCCTCATCCGCATCTCATCCTCATAGATCGTTCAGCTAACCGTAATAGGTGCGAATAATTGCGAATGCGAGTGCGAATAATTACATTTATCACTGTCATCCTAAACGAATATTAATAATAACAGTAATTATAATATTCGTGTTACATAAATAGTGACTGGTTAAATTGTTATAAATAAGTCGATATTAATAATTTATTGTATGTTCTCGACTCGGAATTAAGTATGCAGAAGTAATTATAGCTGAACTATAATTATGTCTTTAAATAAAGGAATGGCAAAATCGACTCAAACCTGGTATGTTAGCACAACTAGTCATTATGTTACATATTTATATCGCCAAATTAGTGTCGTCATATTAATGAAAATGGAAATTTCGTTAGATTCGTAGTTGGAATTCAAATTCGCGCGCGTCAGTATTTTAAAATTCGTTTATATTGTCAGAGGGGACAAATTAATGCAATGGCATGATTGCTCCGTGAGAGCTCTGCTGGCGACGGGTTTTAGTTCAGTGACAATGTTTGCTGCATGGGGTCTTAACTTGTGTTGTATAACAGTAAGTGCACATTTGGAGTTTTGAAGCACGCGCTTTAATAATGCGCGTTTTGAGAATTAAAAAGGTTGTAAAGAATGCATAATATGTAAAATCGCTCTTATCTAGAAGCTCGTTCTTAAACCCGGTTTGAGGTCGTCATGAATGTAGGTATAATTTATGCTACAGCGAGGTCTGACGACCTGAAGAAGACAGCGGGAAGCTGCTGGATATGGAAGGCCCTGGACCGAAAGAAGTAGCGCCGGTTAGGGGAGGCCTATGTCCAGCCGTGGACAACCAGAAGTTGACAATGATGATGATGATAGTAAGGTCTTCATATATACTATAGCATAATGTATTATTATATATTGCAGTATGTTTTCTACAGTAACGCTCGAGTGACAGCACACGTAACTGTAATTAATTAAATATGTATCTTTCTTACGACATCAAAATATGTAAACAGTTATAGCAAGACATATTATTGCGCGGATGTACCTGTATTTTTGGTTCGTGACCTCTTTCACGTTGTGTTCTTTATCACATTGAGAGGTTCAAAAGTCCAAATATGTACGAGTATGTACTAGCTGTTAAACCTCTGTCTAATCGCCGTCAGTATCTCGAGCGGTCTCGAACATGGAGTGTCTCTTTCGGACGTGAAGTGAGGTGGAGTGGATGAAGAGTAAAACGCGGGATTTCGATAGGTTTTGTTAACACTTTGTATGTGGTTGTTGTAACAGTGCTTTTGTCATATGATTTTAAGGCGATTGCAAAATGTTATAACGTTCTATTTCACATGGTTATAAATGTACCGGCTTAACTCACGTACGTTTTTCGGGATGGTCCGACTAGTTTCGGACCAGTACGAGGTCCTTCCTCATGAGCTCCCGGCGCTTGCTGCGAGGTTGCGACGGAGATTATAATTATAAACACTCACGAAACATTTAACAGTAAAATAGTTCTATTTCAGCGCAAATATAACAACGTAGGTACGTTATACCAAATAGGATTATAGTATTGTCTAACATGTTTCAGACATATTTCAACGACTTGTAGTTTGTTAGAACACTACTTCTCTTAGTGCGTGTGATTACCGCACCCTGTCTAGCGAAATACAACTCTTTTAGCACTGCAGTTAAGTGACGGAAGTACATCTAGCAGTGGATCCACAGGTTTATTTTGGACGACTTCTATCACCTTCATCTACACACTTGCATAATTGTAGGTATATAAGTTTTCCTGCCAGTTTTCCCGGTCCCTCCTTCCCTGCTCGGAGCGTGGATCTGTGCCCGGTGTAGGGCAATAGGCTCACCACTTATTCCATGGGACGTAAACTTACGAGTAACTAGTAATACGTGGAAGTGTAATACACGCTTCTGCTGCCCCTTCAGTTACATGAGTTACCGAGTTCCGACAGTTACACAGGTTTGGTAGTTTAAGACTTTAATATTGGGGTATAACAACATTGGGGGGGGGGGGGGGTTATCATCATTATCCTCTCATGTTTCCACCCAAAAATTGTCATACAAGCCAAAACATCCCCTTAGT
>DWMG01002311.1:0-13472 GCA_018244855.1 Elbella merops
ATATTTAACCGTCATCTTAATGAACTCTGAATTCTATAACTTGCGTGAACGTCCTCGTGGTCTAGTCTAACGTAACTTTGAAACTTCATTAAAAACCAATGCTCAATTCATTAGCATTGTTTCCCATTCCTCCAATAAATTATGTATGTAAGTACGTCATACAGAAATAATCATACAAACGGCTTTCGGGACGCAATTCACTTCGTTACAACGCCACCTGGCTCTAATTTTTTTGTGGTGTAGTGCCTCGACACCACATGTTTTTGTTTTACATTGTGATGTCGGTAATCGTCGGACGTACGAGGCAGAAACAACCGACTTTTATAGAGAAGCCATTGGTCGAATGCAGCACTAGCTAAATTGCATTGTTCATTTTATTGCAAGTGCCGATGGCAGAACTCCCACAGGAATTATTTACTATGTAACAGCACATGCATTTTATTTTGATCGTTGATTTCCGTGTGCGAAATCTTCCAATTTATTCATTGGATCCGATAAATAATTGTGAATTGTTCAGAATGTACCTACTCCATTTTAAAAACTGCTTCTAAACTACTTGAATACCTAGTTCTATGATTCCTTACACAATTCGTTTAACGGGTGTAACAGTGTTAGCTCTTGGGATCCTATTAACCGCTTACAAAACACAATAGTATAAAAACGTATATATCAGTATAAAACCGTTAGATGGCGCATTAGTTTAAAAATATAGACTGCGGCAAACGTATTTCACATTAATTCTAGCCGTGGATCAATGTGCATTAAATGGATGAAAAACGATGGGCGACTTTTTTGTAAACTTCATTTTCGATGTCACTGAATTTTATTTCCTTAATCTACACAGTCTATTTATTATGAGAGGACCTTATTAATCGGCACTAACGCAACGTGTATAGTACTGAAAGGAAACATTCCGTTCCAGTATGATGTACACAGTATTAATGACAACACTTGTAAAGTTACTAAAACACCGTAGTAGGTCTTGTCTTCAGGTATAGTCTCATCTCCATCACCATAATTACCACCTAATTTACAGTCATTTCGTTGTTTGATACGGATCTCTTCTCAGAACGAGAAGGGATAAATCCATAGTCAAGTAAGTTCTGCCACTTATATATTTGTATGAGTAAGCTTTGTTGCCTATCTTCCTTGTCTAATATCCGTAGTCAATAACATAGATATTCGTTCAAGACATATTCGTTCTGGTTTTAGTTAAAAATACGATTAAAATTTTAAAGGCCTCATGGCTTAATGTAATCATGTTGAGTAGGACCAGGTTCTGTCACGAAGTTATGTATCAGTAATGAGGATATAATGCTCCAAGAGCTCTCCTACGTGGGCAATACATTGTTTATGCAACGTGATGGAGCATGTTCTGCCCACATTAATTAAACACCAAACCTTAACTAAGTGACCACCTTTATTTGGTATTCCACTAAGAATTAGATTAAATAGGGCATAGTGAACAATGTCTCGCGGGCTTTCAGTTAAAACACACGCAGATCTAAATTAATGATTACATATTTTCGCTTAGCCAATAATCAGATGGGCGAAGGGAGCGCAACTGGATCACCGAGACCTGCGGCTTAGCGACGCTCCCAAAACAATCAATGCAAATACTACCTAGTAACTTAGGAGAACTTTTTAGTCTCATGGCGGCCCTTTCATCATCATCATCAGCCTACTCCCGTCCACTGCTGGACATAAGCCTCTCCAATGGCACGCTACTGAGCTCGATCTTCGGCACTTCGCATCCAACTACTGCCAACTACTTTGCGTATGTCGTCACTGCCGATGACGGATCAGCAGCGTCACCGGTGCGAGGAGCCAAAAGCTCTGCGATCAACCTGCCTGCCCAGCGTGGTGATTAGGGGCAAATAACCTCTATGGCGACCTTTTACTTCACCCAAATAAATAATGTTTGGAATTCGAACTGAGATTTTAAACAATTCATTTCTTGTTTCAAATATTAGTGATTAAAATACAATCATTTTAAATAATGTTGTCAAGTATAAATTTGTACCTGCGCTGAATGTCAGACGACCATTGATTTTGTCTGTTAAGTCTAGACAACTTTTGATGGCGAAATGAACAGCAAAACGAGTAAATACAGAAAATTTTTCATAAACTGATACCTATCTCCTTCAACACAAAATTTCACACGTCAATGTTATCGTAGAAACATTCGTAATGAAGTTAAATGAATTTCGAACTTCGCTCAGTATCAGTACCTACAACTCGAACCATCAGTTGAGTACCTAGTTTTACATAAAGCTTACACCCAGATAATATGATAAAGTTAAAGGAAAGTATTTAAAATATATTGAAAAACATGTAGAATTCAGTATTTTGTTCAACATATATTTATTTTACAAAATGGTAATATACTTTATCATCAATCATTTTACAATTTAAGAATTGTACACGACAAATCGTACAATCGTATAATTGTACATTATACAATTTTTCGCAAAAAACCATTTATCTCGCTATAAATGAAATGGTCATTAGGTACTAAGTATTTATCTATATCCAAACCGAAATTTGACTGAATAAAACTTCAAGCCACTAAATGGCTGATAATTAGAAACCTCATATCCTAATGTTCAATTCGTAACGTAACAGTACCTACAAGCTCCACTTCTCACTTGCAGAAGTAATTTATTTTCCCGAACGCTCAATAGTTTTCGCTAGCATTTTCATAATTATTTAATTGTTAATAAATTATATTAATTTTACAATATTCCACCAAAATAAATTAAAACAAAACAACTTTAGCTTAATTTAATATCAATGGATATAGACAAAGTAACATCTGCGACAACTATTTAAAAGTAAGTATTTCCTTGATATAACACTCTGTCAATAGGTTTTCATACAGAATACTAACAAAATATTCCATATGAATTTCTAAATACCCAACTATAATATATGCTCGGACTTGGTTTCAAACACTGTGGCATGTATGAACTAGTAATTTCCTACGTGTCACTGGCATACGCGTCACGCTTTTCGAAATTCCACAATTTGCAGGAAATCGCATTTATATTTTATCAACAAAAATATCGCCCGTACCTACACCATTTCATAGTTGCAAGTAAATGTAAATTTAAAGTTTGTCTTTGATTCGATCTATAAGAACTTCTCGTAAAATTAATCACAGATATAGACATACCTCTGCAATCGTACTAATAATTGTAAAACCAAGTATACAGATAGTATAACAAAACGTATTAGTATTGACGAAAGTATGACGATATCATAATGATAAACGAATACTAATAGGTTATTCATCTACACGCCGTCAGCCGAACCCCATGCATAATGACGTTCCCCGTAATCCTCAAGACTCGCAAGTTTGATTAGACGTCCCTCGAACGCCACTATAACGCACACATCTGGTAAATATGTACCGCGGGCTCAGCGTTTGCAATGACCTGTCTAGAAACATACGAGTACACTTACTTCAGGTACACTGCAACTGGCGCTACATGACTTGCATGGATTAACTTTTAGCAATGTATACATTTTAAACTCATACTTACTTAATTTGTTAAGCAATAAAATTTGCTTAACTTAATAAGAAAATACAAGTTAAGAGCGAGAAGACGCTGAACTGAGAATAATAATAGAACAAAACTGTCACGCCCAGATCTCAAATCATTTAAGTATCTGTTTGAAAAACAGCAATTTAGATAATAATCTCTGTACAAACGCTATTTAATTTTGTAGTTACATTTGTTTTACTATTATTAGAATATCATCAATTATACTGATTCGAGGCGAATTTTCCAGGATTTTCGTCCTAATTTATAACCTAGGTCGACTACAATTATTACAAAAAGACATTTGCCGAAAGAATAATTGTAAAAACACATAAAATACTCACTAATATTAATACTACAACTATTTCTCAGTAAGCTACATAATTATTACGTATATAAGACATGTTACGTATGTACTTATATGGCGCATTTTTTATTCGCCCTTGCCCGAGTTTCCAGAACCTCGACAGCGAATGAACTCATTATGAACTCATCGACGAGCGAGTGAGTAAACGCTCACAGTCCAACAGACCCCTTCAAAGCGCACAGCTCGCTGGCGCTGAACGTGTATATATGTATATCAACATTAAAATTTACACTTAAGTATGTTATAGTTATTTATGATCAGCCAGCGTCATATTCAAGTGATATTTTCCGTCTTACAATGAAATATGTCTGTCAATTTTAAATAAAACATCAACTCTTTGACATAGAATCGGATATCGGACTTATTCTATGGTAGGACGTATGTATAACATCACAAGTAAATCGTGGGACTGCACATCCTCTGCCAGCCTCTCCGAAGAATAGAGGCGTGTTATTTCTTTTTTAAATTCTTATCTGCTTGTTATGTAAATACCATAAAAGCTGCGATTTTTTTACCGACAGATAAAAAAAAATCAACAAAGTACCAAATAAAATCCGAATCAATTTTAAATTCCGTTTATTTAAATTATGATTTATTATTATTCATAGCAGTTCCTCTTTCACTAAATACAAACGATCCGGAATATCATTTTTATGCATACGTGACCCAGTACCGATATTGACACTTTTTGAACATCGAATATTTCCTTTTTCTTCATTTCAAATCGATACTAACATCGTGTATCAAACTCTACCTGTCTGTAATAATTCAAAGAAGTCGATTTCAAAGGTCAAAAATATTACTTTCACCGTATATCACTCTACTAAACGAATGGCAGGTAGCAATTATGTTGTCAGAAACTAATTGAAGACAATCCAATAAAGTAGAAACAGAGACGGGTTTATAATATGTAGTATTATCATTAGAATTATACCTAAGTATTGTAGCGAATCTGTTTTAGAAATGAAAGACAGAACCTTATTAAAAATTATCTATTTATATTGTACCATAACTACAGAGATTTATATTTTTCATACTGGGCCCGCGTGGTGAAACTAGCTCTATTACTCCTTAAGTTGATATAGAAGCACCAACTTAGTATTGATAGTATTAGTACTATGATGGAAATAGAGCTAATTAAATAATTGTGTAGTTTTAGAAATTTTGAGGTGCAACCCAGATTTAAATTTTTTTGTCTTTTGTATAATAATTTTGTAACGTAATTAAAATTTCTTTTGTAATTTATAAGAAGTTTAAGCCATGAAAACTAAAATTATTTATTCGATATCTCAACACACACAAGGATATCGTTACATATTGTAATACCCTGGTCTAACGTGTCCGAAGAACAAATGTTTACATATAAAATTATGTCTACAAAAGTGTCCTTTAGACGTAGGTATATGTATAGAAAAATTCAAAATCTGCTAAACTTTAATATGCTCTTAGGCTAGAACAATACTTTTCTGATAACTGAAAGAAAAATCACAACCATTGCGAAAATTTTAATAAGTCCGATTGTGTTCAAACAGCGTAATAATTATTCCACCCCTTATACACCTATTTGGATTTCAGTAGTGGCAACATTACTTTTTTTTTTAAAGAATTGAATAGTTAGACGTTAGTGCGGGTGGAGAAGCCGCATAAGCCTGTTCTGCCAGCGACGTCGCTGCGTCTCGCTGCAGGGTTTGATCTCTTCCGGCTCATCGGGAAACGATGGTGGGAAATAGAAACTGTAATAAAAAAATAATATATATTTCTAATAACAAGTGGTATGTACCTGATGTACACACATTGTTATGCATACGTAAATTCATTTTCATATAGGAAGGTAGGTATATGAGCGTTATAATAATTAACTGGTCTGCTTACTAAATTCTTCTCTTTTTGTAGTCGGCGCAAAAACAAGAGGCGAGCAACTGAGGCAAAAGGTAGTTAAGCCAACAAGACATTATAGCCACATAGTCAACAAGTTATGTCAAAGCAACTGATTTAGCAACCAATTTCTTAGCCTACGTATATTTAGTATCAAAAAACTTTTTAAGCTTTTTGTTGAACACGGGTTTCCTATCAGAATGAAAATGTGATATTGTATATTTCCTAAAATTTTATACATAGGTACATTGTATAGCCTTATACTTACATTTTAGATTCCTTTCGAGGCAATGTTATATCAGGATATAATTTCTGTGCGGCAAGCTGACTCTTTCTCATCGAGCTAGTAGTGCTAGTCCTAGAACTGTAGCTTGTGGACGATCTGAAAGAAAATGACAAAGCACATGGAGACAGAACTGACTGACCGTCTGCAAGGGAGATCCGCAGTTACTATGGAATAGCTGCAGACAGGCTGTTCCAACCAAAGGAAGCAATTTAGCACAGGTCATGAATCAGCGGGTATTCCGTACTATCACATTATTGTTTGCCCAATTACAGATGTTTAGTACACGACACGAACCACAAGTTGACGTGCGTCACGCGACCCGGGGAAATTCCCACGATTTTAACATATCTCTACATATATGAAGTTAGGCTCCCAAAAACATGTAAACAAATTCATCCCGCTTAATAAAGATTTTCTCCTTACATCAATATACACACATTAATGATTATATAATATGTATGTGGACTTAAATATCTAAATGAAATATGTCAATATGAGTACGTAAATACGGTTCTTAATTACGTTTGTCTCAGCCCAATCAAGGAATTGGATAACAATAACTTCCAAAGGAAGCCACATGTCATGATCTACTCTGCTGGGTCAAAGCTCTGAAAGACAAGACAAAGTAGCAAAGAGTTCACCATATCTGCCAAAGATCCGTTATTGTTCATATTTGTCCAACAAATTTGTCCAACAAACAAACAATTGCCGGTACCTATCCGTTGATTACTTAGAGATATTTTTATTTTATTTCAATAGTACTAACACTGAAGCCTTAGATTTTCCAGTATCGGTGCTCGTCGGCAAAGGCCTTAGCATCGTGTCAAAAGTCGATCGCGACATTCCAATAATTCCCACTGTTATTCCCAGTTTTACCAGATTCTCTTCAGAACCAGCAACAGCATGCATCATGTACAAGAGACGTGGGGTTATACTATGAAAAATAGACCTTCATTAAACTTAAAAAACCAATAGCTCGATATATGAGGATAAGTCTTTATTTTGTTATCTCCGGTTTATTTCAGATATTACCATCTTTCCACAACACAGTAGGTATAATCCTCACGCACTGTCATCTGCGATGCATAAAATTATTAATATAGCGTAAACACCAATAAACATAAAATCTATTAATCTCCCTAAATTGTTTTCACCTACTCGTTAATACTATTGAGCTGCTGAACAAAATAAACAACCAACCCCCTCGTTTCCCGCAATAGCAAATAATTTTTCGTACAACCTCCCCGACCCAACTTACTGCGTGCACTTGATTACTCCTAATCCCATCATGCGGTAGTCGATGTCTCTGTGGCAGAACACGTCGTTCATTAGGGGGGAGCGGGTATTAAGCTTCTTATCGTGTCGAACGCAATGGCCCAACAGCACCGCGCGTTCTTCCGCCGCCATTTTCGACACGTAGTCCGTGTGTAACATATGTTCCACAGAGTTGAATATTTCAGACTTGAACACACGACTCATTTCCAATTCTATGGATGATTTTTAAATGCACACATTATGTTTAAGATTATTCGATGGTTTTGTGCAAATATTAATATGCCTAATAAAGGTCACATGTGTACATAGTCTACTGCTTTTTTTCGCATTTATGCAATACATTTCGCAAAATATGGGCTGATCAATATATTTTTTTAATGTTGCTCACTCCATTTAAAATAGATTTGTCAAAGTGTATTTTTATACATTCTATGTATATGTATATGTATATGTATGAGAAATTATCTTTAATGCAAATAACAGTAAAATACCACTCAAAATTGATGGGACTTGAATAAATAGGTAGCATACCGTTTCAAATCTTGTAGAAACCCCGATTTAGTTATTCAAATCTAGGAGGTAAGTTTGAAATTGGACAGCCCGTTGGGTATATGTTACATTAAATGCGTGATCTGAATGTTAATTGGGATAGTGCTTGAAAAGCGCAGTATAGTTAACAAATTCGGAAATTAATTGAACAAGTAATTAAATTATTCTGTTAGTCTATATTTAATGACCATTGTTACCCAATTCACAAACACGTACAATATAATTATATTAATGATACAATATTATAAGACAAGTTTTGAAGAACTGGTGTTTTAGATGTTGTTACATCTAAAAAAAAATTACACCCAAAATTATCACTGAACTGTCAATGCATAAATAATATAAGAACCCGTTACATATGCCACTATATAAATATCAACCGTCAATAGACAAGCTACTTATTTACTTACTTCCTGCTTGAGTTATATTTATATTTATAAATTTAAGAACCTATTTGATTGAATGATTTTCGGCCCAAAGCCAGCCAAACAATTTGCACGCACACGCGTAGTAAAGTTTCAAAAAATCTAGCATCTTTATCCGACAATGATCTGCGTTTCTTCTGCGGCCCCATGTGGTGGAACCTCTTAGTGTCTCCGCCACCTAGAATAGCATAGTATTCCACAACAATGTCAATAAGCAACGTTTATATCAAGATAAATTTAAGATATAAAAGTGCTTCCTACAAGATACCTTCATATTACTAATTGAAGCGAACCCAATTGGCACGTCGATAGACTACGAAGAGTTCAAAATTTCAACTTATACTTATATATGTATATACAAATTCGTATTACAAATTATTAGATCTCAATGTTGAGAAGAACATTTAATTTCTATTTATTTTATGACATTTAAAGATGTCAAAACAAAACGGGAAGAAAGTACGAATAAGTATTTGTTTTGTATTTCTCACTTCGTTACAAAACCATTTAAAGTCAAACCGCTTCTTAAACAATTAAAATAACAATCCAAAAATTATTACATAAATACCTAACTCGGTTAAAAACAATTTTTGAGGAGAAAAGCTCCTTGATCAGTATAGGTACTGTGGCCAACGCCTTACCTACTGCTCTCTATATCTGACTGTTACAAGCTCACGTCATAATATAGTTCTACAACTAAGAATAAATAAATTAACCTATTAGCATCGTGCTGTATTCTTTGGCTACTAAAAGGCGTAAATCGGATAAGTTATCACGATATTCATTTTCGACTATGTCACACTGCGGTGTTCTTACTTTTGTTTCTAACTCTATTATTCTATTAGCCATTTCGTCTGCAATCTGAATAACATAAAATTATATGTAAGCAACCAACAATATCCTAAATGAACTAAATGTCAACAAAATTTAAAATAACCAGCCAATAACAATAACAAGCCAATAATAATAATACTTTTCTGTAATCAGAAGTAAAAACGGTCTCGATTAAGAAACATTTCAAATAGAAAAAATGGGTTCATTCGCCAAAGAGCTACCGTGCCGCAAACGCACACGTGCACATGATAAACTTTAACACCCCTCTTTTTGCATCAGGTGTAACAATACGTTTGTAAAATAAGCTCTAATGAATTTTTTATAAATATCTATTTTATATAATATACAATCCCATCAATCAAGACTACATACAACAATTAATCAAAAACGTAACAGATAGATTATTTCCACTGGTATCCACTTAGCGCAAAAAAAATATTCTAATTGTTTACATAGGGCAAATTAAGTAATCGTTACTTGAGCAGTTACACTGCCTCGTTGGTCGTATTGGTTGCAAGTGCGACTGTCGATCGGAAGGTCCCGGGTTCGATTCCCGGGTAGAACACTACAATGTTTTCTAGTTTAGATTTTCTAGTAGTGGTTCGGAGTCTGGATATGTGCCCGATGCATGGCAATAGGCCCACCACCTATCCCATAGTGGGACGTAAACGTAACCGGTGAAACGTGGGAGTGTTGTGCATTCCTCTGCCTACCTCTTCGAGGATTACAGGCGTGAAGTTACATTACTTGAGCAAATGCAAATGAAGTGAAAAAAAATGTTCTGCGACTTGCCTGCAAATAATATTGACAGTAAAAGATAAGCGCTCTGATAAATCTTTCCGTGGTAGGCAAATGCAACATATTTATCAACATCGGGCTTAAAATGTTTGCAGGCGCAGTATATAAGGCTATATCTTTCACATCCTGCGGAAGGTAAAAATCTCTCTTGAAGCCGTAACGGGGAAAATATAAAATGTAACACATCATATTACCTGCACGGTGATTATATCCGGCTGTCCTGGCTTTAATTTCCTTTGATAACGTCGGCGAAATCGAATCTAGGATACAAAAGTTCAAACTACGTAAGTAGGTACTCAAACAAATTTCAACATATCGGTACAAAACGATTGGGTTACAATTATAGTTTTATCTGATTTTTATTTAAATTTTTATATGTAACATTATTTTCTTTTTTATATATAAACGTACCAAATACGTTAATAAAGATTTTGCACAAGATGCAAAATGTCGAGAATGCAGATTTGCCAATGGGTATAAAGGTTCCTTTTTTTTATTTATATTCCTTCAAGCCGAGGACAACAGCCTATGCCCAACAGTGGACTGGAATAGGCCGATGATAATGATGATAAAGGTTCCTCGAATTTATCTCCAATCCATTGGTAATCTTGTAAATTAGACATTATAAAACAGCAGTCTTAGAATATAAAGTTGTAGGAATGTTTAGAAATTGAGCTTTACAAATTTAAGTTGCGCATCAGGCGTGTGAATTGTTGATTGTAAACAAATAATTCCAACCTGTTCTATCAAGTCGACGTCATCTCTAAATTCAACGGTTCCTGTTGGGGCTTTAGTGGCTATTTGAATGGCTTCAACGAGTTTCGGAGGTAGGTCACTATGAAAAATGAATGAAATTATATTACGTTTATAGGTTTATATTATGTTTATAGGAATTTAAAAGAATCTACAAACATCTGATCCAAAAGAGACAAATACTTGCGACGAACGTTAATTCGGATTGTTCAGGCAGCAGTGGGCATTTTTTAGCTGCGGGGGTTAAACTTTGGTTAAACTATTGGTTGAACCACGCGTTCACAATTTTTAAGTACCTACTAAATATTCGAGTAAAACAAAATTAACAGTTTCCGCACTGTTTCAATTGCATTGATTGTGTTTTAATATTCGCAAACCAAGGCGCTTAATATAACAAACAGATTGTGAGGGTAAGTAGAAAATACGTATCGTCGCAAGCGACAGTAAAGTACTCGCCTATGCAATTTCCAACTACAACTGTACTTGCTTAATGATTATAAAAACGTCATTTGTTCATTTCTTTTTTTATAATACTTAGGTACACCTAGGTATAGATAATCTCAAAAGATTTCAGAGTTTATAAAATAATTTACATAATATACGTATACGATTTACCTAACAAATAAAAGAGCCTTCGTTGACTCATCCCACACCCAATGTCCATCTTCATACAAACCACCGAAGCCTCCCTCTTCTTCATCATCAGCCATGGTAAATTTATTGTAACAAAATAAATATGTTTATTCACCTATATTTGTACAACAGTACACTAAATATAAATATATTATTTTAATGACGTGATAAATGACATCTTAAGTTTTTTTTACATTTTTTTCCACAACTATTGATGTTATCTGTACTTAAAAACTTCGGGATGAAAGTACCTATTGAAAACAATTTTGCTGATTAATTTTTGCGTTATAAAAAATAAAAAAATTATTCAACAATACGAAATTATGCAATACGATATTTTTCCTACGAACAAAGGAGAAGTTAAGTTAAACCCATAAAACCAGGCACGACTTTACGTTCGAACGTAAATTATACTGAACACACCGCATATTTTAAAAATGTAATTCATGGGCGGCTATAACTCGAGGATTGAAATTATCATCGAACTTGCAAACACAACTTTGGTAAAATTTACTGCGTTACCAGTAAGTTGCGCTCGACGCCGCTGAATATAAAGTTATGTTAATGTTAGTGCACCGAACTCGGAGCCTTAAAAACTTATAAAATGTTACAATTTGTCACAGAAATAGATGTTGTTATTGGAATATTGAATTACCGTGTAATTTAGGAGTTTGTTTATTGTAACATCTACCTTTTATTTACATTGTAAGTGTAGCAATGATGAATGCGTGCACTTTATATTAGCAAATCATTGCAGTTCATAAATGGCTCTATGCATTTCTATCTATGTAATTCATTGCCCATTTAAAATATATACGTAAGTACGTAATACAGAGATTTTGCGTTAGAATTTATTGAGCAACATTTCAAATAATAGACATATTATATTAAAAGTACGTCTTAATTAACACCCTCATTCATGTGACAGTTTGAATCTGACCAGCTTCTAAGTGTATCCAAATCAGCAAGGATGTCAGGTGTATGAATTCACTGAACTCATGCACACAGACGATTGCACACAGGTTGGGACGGAGCGAACAGCTTTGATCGGGTGCGTTCTGCCATGTGATCAAATATCTACTCAGATGTTTTGCATGTCACCATACTGTTTCAAAAACAAATAATTTTAAATTTTATAGGTAACCTACAATCATTTGTTCCATTGCCATTTTTTGCATATTTGAGTTTTCTGCATATATTCTTTACTCTGAGAGCAAACAATTTCAGTTTAAAATTTGAATTAACTAACGGGTAACAGAACAACTATTAGGTACTATTGTTTTTGATCGACGTAATATACTAGTAGAGTATGGGTGAAAGAACATCAGCTCCGTATGGCGCGACTTAAGTACACACAATAGCCAGCGACACCCTCGTGTCTTTACCGATGAATATTCATACAGGATCGAAGTGCTTCGTTTTGTTCACTGTAAACACGTAATACGTGTCCTCTCAAGCCTGTCTTGTATTAAGTAAATATTATATCTACTTTAGGTAATTGACACCGCCGAGGATGGCTTTTACACGAACAAATAAGGCAGCCATTTGTTTTTTTACTTAAAAGCAATGGGTATTCGTCAGCAATCTACAGATAATAATATCTCAATAAATTGTTGCGTATATAAATATATCTAATAACGCTGTCACTTTACTTTGTCTGCCTACGTCTTTGTGGATTACAGGCGTGAAGTTACGTTGTCACTTTACCGTCAGTAATTTACTTTATTATCGACTTTTATAGAATTCCCTCAATATCTTTAAACAGTAAGTAGTTAAGCCTTTATTATTTATTATCAAGTTACTAATATTGCATTAAGTGTAAAATGTCAAGCTTCCAGATCCAGCGATCCCACCTGTGTTAATCCGACAGGAAGCCAGTGTTTTTCTATATTCATGCATAATAATGAATAAGTTATACTTTCTGTACTAATCACAAATGTGAGTGGGTTATGGCCATAGTCTGCCACGCAGGCCAAGTGCGGGTTGGCAGACTTTACACACCTTAGGATCTTTTTTTATATATATAAATTCTAAGGTGTACAGGTTTCCCGACGAAGTTTTCCTTCACCGTTATCAAGTGATATCTAAATTTAAAACGCACTGTTGTCAAGAACTGCGCGCCATGGATTTGA
>DWMG01002312.1:0-13471 GCA_018244855.1 Elbella merops
CACCGGTTACATTTACGTCCCACTATGGAACAGGTGAGCCTATTGCCATGCATCGGGCACATATCGTGACTCCGAACTACTACTAGAAAATCTAAATTGGAAAAATTTTGTAGTGTTCGACCCGGGAATTGAACCCGGGACCTTCCGATCGGCAGTTGGAACTTGGAACCAACACGACCAACGAGATATCATATAATAATCAATTAGCAACTCCATCCTGTTATCCATAAGGTATCATTTTCTTCACTTCAGACTTATATAATTAGTACTGATTATATTATTAAAATATATGTAAATACCATTGAGCTTTATTACGTAGGACCTAAATGTTGAAATTCAATGTTTACATTAAGTTAATGTTGTAAAAGTAATGTGTGAACATTGTAATAATTAAACAATTAAGCAAAGCTGTTGAGAACATGAGCGGGGATTACGTATCCATGTCACAAGCGCGAGCGTTTCCAGCATTTAATCAAAATTTCCTAAATTTAATTGGTATAGTCTTAACGAATCACCAAATGTCTGGTAGTAGCAAATAAAGGAGAAATCGCTAAAGTTTTAGTTTTATGTCCAATCTAACTATTACCCTTGACTTAGTTCACACGGAAATTTAAATAATAGTATGTTATATTTTGATTTAAATATATATTTAATGTCCTTCTTCAAGGCTCTTAATTGTATCCGCACAAACTTAATTAATTATTGTTAGTGGTTGGCCGTTTGTGTTAAAAATGTTACAAGCACTCTGTATAGTTAATTTCGAACTTGTACTATTAATTAATTATTATTTTAATTATACAATTATGCCAGGTTCCTAGCGGGGTACGCAGAAGGACTCAAAATGCGTAGCTGAATGAGCTAACAAGATAATTTGTATAACTTCATTTGGTTTTATCTCTCGGTATTTGAATCGATAACCATCTCTATGACATACCGGCCGGGTATTCAGCCATTGGGTTACTAATATACCATCAAGAACCAACATGAAGTTTTTTTTATTAATTTGTTAGCAGATCTTATGGTTTAAGTAAAATTTAATATAGCCTCGTAGTTCGTACATATATATCATGTATATAAAATGATTCCAAAGAAAGTTTATAAGTCACTGTAAAATTCTTCATAACGAAAGCTATCTTAAGAAAAGAATGGACACTGATAAATTACCATAACGTCCCAAGATCAAAAAAAACTTCCACATCCGCACCATTTATGGTCTAGTCAGTTTCCCAAGTTTAAAAATCGCTTCTCATTCATAAAAGCACAGTCTTGCAAAGTGTCAAAAGAAACAAAAACGCGTTGAAAAACAACAAATTCTTGTTTAAAGCCTGAAATAATTCTTTGTAAGACTAAGCTTGGAGATTGTGAAATTCTTTACTGTATTAAAATAATTAGCCGAGAAAGATAGCGATACACCAGTGCTTCTGACTTTACGTAAATTAAACACCGTAAATTAAACTATACTGCAAAATAAACAAAAGGCGTTGTGATTCTCTTGTTTTGCTGCAAAGAACATCTCAGGCTACACACTGTGTTTTGGTGAATTCAGTAGCATACTTGCGCCACACCATGTCATAGTATTTGAAACCATCTCTTAGAAAAGGCTGTAGTTTAATTTTAATATTAGCTGATTGGAAGTTTGGTCTACCAAGCCGTGCTAGTGATGTTTAGTGAACACAGGTGTTGGGAAATCAAAAATCAAGAAAGACAAAAATACACCATCATCTTCATTGCGTTAGCCAATAGCCGTTAGCCAATGCGTTAGCGTTATTCAACCGGCAGCTGGGTTCATGAATTCCACTGCTGGTAATTTATACACTTCTTACATACTTGCTTACTTCTTAAGGTTATCAATCCAACGAGTTGCTGGACGCTAAACAGTAGGTCTTTCGATACTTGGTCTTCTTTCTAGATCTCGTGCTTGTTATTAGGTTTTGGTGTTTTTACAGGTGAGCTTTACTTATTGCTACAAATATAAATTGGTATTTTGATTGCAAAACAACAGCTGTTAATTCTCTATAAATGTTTGTAATTTTTATTATTATTTTCTCTGTTTGATTTTTTACTGTTCATCCTTACGGCCAGTACGTCTCTGTATCTCTAACGCTGTACCCGCCGGCGATACTTCCTAGCTCAAAAACGTTATTTGATTTTCGATAGTGTCTTTCAACACGCCCTCTGGGGTGTCCTGAGATCTGTCTAGAGATGTTTTATAACATTTGCGCCGGCTATGATTTTTGCGGAGATCACATGCTCAGATTTTTTGTTACAAAATGTATGATATGTGTGGTATACTTATGTTTATGTATTAATATATCCAATTCAAAAAGTACTTACCTTCTGAGTTGCCGAAATGTATTTTCAAGATGCATCGTACTTGTAATTGCCGGTGTATATAAACATCCTGATCACAATGATGCGGGAGAAGTAATTAGCAGTTGAAAAAGTAATCATAGTGGTCTCAGAATCGAACCCTGGGCAGCATCATCATCATCATCATCATCATCATAGCGCCTAATACAAATTGTTGCATTTTGTTTAGATCACTTATCATAAGCCAAGCGACGGCGTCACCTGTGCTTTAGATTTCGATATAAGGTAACTTATAAAAAGTTACCATGAGCATTTTTTGTATTTTAGAAAGCAGTGCACCGTCGTTCCCAATAGTTGTTAGGTAACAAGCCAATCTTACAGAAGCCGTTTACGGCTATGTATAAGCTTCCGAAATAAGTTTTTTACGTTTTTATATCAGTCCGTATCAGAACAATGTAATGAAGGAAGCTTAGTTTCTCCAACTCTACCTATGATTTGCTTAAGAATTTATTAAAGCAAAATAGTGATTATATGACTATAAAATAAAGACTAAAGATTTCCGTGTGTAAGATGAGGAGATTCACATGTCTCATACCGCGGGTTTTTCCAAAAATACTAAAAACGCGTACTTGAAAGAATGTCTCTTTTATTTAGTATCAAAATACATCAAAGTCCCGCCCAGAATAAACTATTGTTCTTTTCACTTCGTCTCAGGTCTTACGTTAATTTCCATCGCGGCCAAACTTCTAGTAAATAGGGCTGACAGTTACGAGTGTTCTGCAAACATAAACTTAGACAATTAGCGGATTTTAAAAAATCGCTCTCATTATTACTATAATAAAATTATTCAAAATTTTACCTGGAATATTATATACCTTTTCATATTATAATTCGACTAATAACAAAAACATAAAAAATACTCAATCAGTATATTATTTTACATAAAAGTACATTACTATTAGAAGGGAATTATATTATTTTTTAATTATATTTAATACGTAAAATCACGCATGTAATCCCCGAAGAAGTAGGCGGAAGAGTGTAGTACACTCTCACGTATCACCATTTACGTTTTACGTCCCGTGGAACAGGTGGTGAGCCTATTGCAATACACCGGGAATGCACCGGATGGTGAGCCTATTGCGATAACACGCCAATTCCAGACTCCAAGTCACTACTTCAAATTCTAAATTAAAAAAATTCCAACAGCACCGGACACGGGATTTGAACCCAGGACCTCCCGATCGGCAGTCGCACTTGCAACCGCTCTATCAACGAGGCAATCGGCATTATATTTAATAACAAATTTAATTGGTGAAATTTTATTCAGATCGAATAATTTGATCTGAGTTTACAAAGTTGTACAATTATTAAAACTATGTAATTATGTAAACTTCAGCTACAGCATACTTAACATACTTGTACGAACAAAGCGATCTTGGTCCTGACTCAGGGTACTACCAGAATTTTAATCATTGTCAACAGTTGCAGCAGTATTTGTAACATTTCTGACATTCCATACTTGCAAATGTCATATTACGCCCATATATAACTTACTAAATCCTTTAGCTGTTACAAGGATGTTTGCATGTTAATAAAATGACTAGCATACCATCAGAACAAAGTTTTTTTAGAATTGAGAAGTGTTTTAGTAGTACCTTGTAGTTTTTTTTTTATAATTGGCAGCCCTACCTATCTCTCTACACCTCGTGTTCTAGATTTGAAACTGGAAATAATTCCGGGAGAGAAACTTCGTTCGTTCATTTCGTCGTTCCCATTCATTCGTTCTTTTCTGTTGCGTTCGCTACTTAGGTCGGTGTCTCACCAAGGAAAACGGAATAATAAATTATAAACAGGTATGTTAGTTTTGTTCTACATACATATCTTCAAACCAAGTCATTTACGGGGTGAGCAGATGGTACGGACTGCCAAATATCCCTATCCTTGCATACCTGCCCTGCTTCTTCCACTTTCATCAATCTGTAGATACATGCACGGTTTCGGAGACTTTTAACTTCCCCATCGGTCAGAACACGACCAATTTGGTCGACATAGATGAGCTTTGGTCTCCCTAGGCACCTGTGTGTGCAGTACCAGAGTCATCTGGAAAATAAGGCAAAATAGTCTCAAAGAAGGTTGCAGGTGTCCATAGGTGCCGCCGACCACTTATCATCAGGTGACCCGTCTGCCTGTTGGCTCACATTGAGAATAAAAAACAATAAAAAAAACTCATCTTTCGTAGCTGTGACCAGTATTTGTAGCTCAGCTGGTGTTGAACCAATTAATACTACATCGTAAGCGTAGACCAGACAGTTTATCATTAGGTCACTCACATGTACGGGTACTTCCACATTCATATACTGTAAACTCTAGAGGTATTTGTCCAGATACACGATAAACAGTCTGGCTGTCATCACGCAGTTTTGTTCCAAATAAATAGATAAATGATTTTATGCCGTAGCACAAATAAAACAGTAAATTTGAAAGATCAAGGTTAATATGCCTAAAATCTCTGTAAGTAATTTGAAGTGCTTTGTTAAAATTTATGACCTTAGTTTAAAATGTGGATATACTTTAAATTTACTTGTTCACCACCAAGTTTTATATTTCTCATTTGTCATTTGCATGAATATACAGTTATGTCGATATAACTTGCTCTATTTGTTTAAGTTAAACACAACAAATAGGGTAAAGGTCACAAACGCAACGTAAATTAACATTTTTAAAATGGATGGCATCCTTTAATAGCATTTGAACCTATTAAACTATAGACTTATTGTTCATGGGCTCTGGCCCGATTTGGCGGAAATGTCAAAACTCGCTGATCGCTTAACATTCGTCAGGTAGTTGAAAGACTTGCTCTAGCATATTTATTACACAACTCCTTGTTTTGGCAGAATTACGTGTAACTTATACAACTTACAATTTGTCGAGATCGTTTGGGGAAGTTCTAGAGAGTCGTACATAATTAAAATAGAAATGTGCGATGTACAACACGACTCCAACGTAAAAACTTTTCTCATTAAAATATTAGATATATTTAAATAATGCTTCCGAATTCAACTTCAAACAAACCGTACGTGACAGATTCTTTATTTAAAATTGAATAGAGACGCCATCTGGCGGAAGCCGAGTACTTTCATCTGCACATTTTGCCAACGCTATTCACTAACGTGAAGCTTCGAAATGCCATTAATGTTAATTACAAGTAATACCAAATCATCAAATGAATAATAATATGATATTATATATTATATAATATCTGCTACATCATGTATCAACTGTCTTGTAAAAAAAGGCAGATAGCAAATAAGCAAAATCACAACGACAATATGTTCTTCATTACTGATACACAGTCGTAGTATTTCACTATTCGAGTTTTCATTGAAGTGTTGATCAATTTTAATTGCTACTATATTACACTATAATATTAGTATGTCGCGATGTAAGGTAATGTATAACATTAAGTTTAGTTTTATAACAACCAATATCATATTAGGTACTTCAATCGAAATGGTGATTGCATGACGATCAATTTGACTTTCTTGTCATTTGGCATAATACGTATGGAATGCAGAGAGTAATAAGTTCGATTTTCTACCAGACGTACATACATATAAGCGATAAATTAGTATATTCTGTTTTTGGAGATATTTGTTTTCGTTGCTCTGCATGTTTTTCTGAAAACCAAGATATAGGGGGTACTAGTGTGAAACTGAGAGCAGTAGGCATTATTATTGTTATTTCTATGTAATTAAAAAGTTTAGTACTTGGAGCTAATACCTTTTTATGTAGAAATACAAGTATATAATTTGTTCTAATGTATGTATATATTGATGGATGTTATTTTCTTGTTTTCAAATGTAACTAAATTACAGGTACAGCTATCACAAAGCTGTAAATTGATTATTCAAGTCATTAGTTGCTGAAAACTAGCTTTCTTTAGGAAAACATCTCTGGAACGCCTCGAGTCGCTCAGTAATGTAAATGTCGTGTTGCGCTTTGTGGTCGGCATTTTGCGGTACACTTGTCATTTCTAGATGACATGTATCATCGCCCTTAAATATAGGTACACAAGGTTGGTTTTTAGCTGATTTTCTGCCGTCGTGAAAAGCAAGAATAAATAGAACATTTGTGAAACAAAATGGCGACAGATTGAGCACAGCGTTCCGTTTGGAAATAAACATTGTATCCGAAATCGTATTTTGGAATATTCTTGGGAATAAACTGAGACACATTTCGTTACGCACAGGAATTTATTGCCCTGTGGATACAATGGTTAGTGACCGTGTCTGCTGTTTCGAGGTTAGGGGTTCGATTCCCAAAATCTCCACTGAGAGTGTTATATTTATATGGATTGTCGTAATAATTGTTTCCCTTCTAAATAATTGTTTCACTTCAAAAACGTGTTATATGTATCTAATATTTATGCGAGTGATGTATAAGCTTGTATCGTAATTAGCATACTTGCCCGAAGTCTTTATGCATGTTTCTTGAATAATTTGTTTGTATGCTGTCGTTTTAGCTCTATGAAATTAATACATATGCAGCAGTAGCCCCAGGGGTTGCCTGACGGCGAAAAAAATTGCCACAATTAGCAGCTGGAGTAAAAAGACATTTTGAAAAATTGAGGTCAAGATTCAGAACTCGAGTCTCAGAAGCTTAAACATTCAGTCGCGACGAAAGTGGCGTAATTTTGAAAAATACTGCATTTTAAATCTCGACACTTCTAGTGTTTGAATTGAGCTTATGAAAAAGATATAGGTATGTTTATAACATTGAAAAATATACTGTGTACAAAAATATCACGAAAATATTTCATATAATTTCATGGAATATAATTCTGTACAGTAGTGAACATAATACTGTCTGGCTGTGGTGCAGATAAATGAATTACTTTTTGCTGCAGAAGCTCGATCCGGCAAGCCAAGTACAGGGTTCGATGGCGCTCATCATTGTTAAAAATAAGTATGTAATTCAGTCCTAGATACTCGACATACGGTTCTCATTTTCAAACTGCAACGTAATATGTCTAAGCTCATTGTTATGGTCTAAGAAAAATATACGTGTATACTCAGTATATTCGCTAGTCTATAGCTCAATGTGCCTTAGCTTTGCCTTGTCACTCCAATCCGCACTAATTTAATTAAATTTCCAACATAAACCCAACATAAACCAAAGCTACTGGAGCTCTCAACAGTAATCTTTCAATTGACAACCGAGTAACTCGTAGATAAAGGAATTATGTTACAGTATAATAACATAACATCACGCCTACATTTGCTGAAGGGATAAGGGTACATAGTACGATTCACCTACTTCATATGATGTTACACGTCCAATGAAACAGGAGGAGAGCGTATTGCCATGTACCGGAGACAAGTCCAGTCACCAAGTTGCTACCAGTAATTTCAATTTGGAAAACCCAATGGTAGTTGATACCGGGACGGATCTCGGTTACCCAGGAGCTTTCGTTTAGCAGTCGCACTTGCATTAGGCTAACGAAGCAGTCAGAAAGTGTTTAGCAATGTGTATATTCCTCGCACACTTCATTACAAGAAAGGCAAGGCGAGTGTTTGAAATTTAATAAACCTACACCCGCCCCGGACAAAGCGCGTTGAAGTTATGACTGATGTAGAGCGCTACTGGATTTGGCCCTGATTTTGTCTCGCGCCTGATCTTTCGATAAATTTACAAATCAGCTTACTTACTAAACGTAATTTTTAATAGTTTTTGTCATGAAATTTAATTTAAACCACCATATATTCGTAAGTGATTACACGGTATTATATACAAGATAACGTCAATGCACGTTTATTCTGCCAATTTAGGTGTTCAAATATTGAATATAAAACTTTAATTAAAAGTTCAAATAAAATACATTTTAATTATATTACAATACATACAATTACATATATTACATACAATTTTAACCTATAGTTATACAACTTTGCGAACAAAAAACGATTTATTGTTAGGCACACGTCATATAATTTTCAAGTTATGACATTTATTACTTAAGTGTATTTCGAGTTTATTTCAATGGGAAAAGAATCGTTCTGTTGCCCAAATTGAATTGATCGTAAAACTTATACCATGATATTAATTTAATTTTTATAAGAGTAAACATTATTATGAAATTTTCATTTTTATAACAGTAAACATTATTATATGTAAACAATATTACAAATTCGACTATTACAACAAACGACTAGAAGCGCATCTGATTCTCACGTTGCCTTTGTACATTCCAGTCAAAGTTATACACACGTGGTATTCTCAAACCGAACAATGTTGATGGTTGTGTGTGTTCTGACGTAATCCAGTAAACCCGGCGAGGATTACGCCGTTTTAATCCCGCTACACTCCACCGTTTATTAATAGCGATATGACGCGATATCTGTTCGCGATGTAGTGATAAATTTAACTGAATTATTGATGCTCGATGATACAGAAAACTTAGTGGCGCCGCATTGATGTATCAATATAGTAACAATATCAGGTATACAAGTATTAGATATAGAAATAATTCTCGGCTTAAAGTGCTATATTCATATTATGGTGAGTAGGTCACTGTTTTTTTTCTGCTATTATTTAAATCTACTATATATATTGCAATGGTAGCTTAGTGCAATGGTAGCTGCTGTTCAAACAGTACTCATTGTTGCCTCTGATTTAGGTTGTCATATAAATTATTAATGTTTTAAAGTAAATTGTAAAGAAGAATATCGTTAGATCTACACAATTATGTACGAGTTCTATATCATATTCTCTGAGCGCGTAGACACCACAAATCCAAACTTAACTTTCTACGAAAAGAATTTCTCGTACCTATAATATTAGGTAAAATATCTTTCACATATAACACACGATTTTTTGTATATAGGTAGCTGATGTTCAGTTGTCCATGTCTGTCTCTATATACCCTGCAATTACAAAGTCACTTCAAATAATGAAACTACTAAAAGCGTCCTTAACAGTAATTTTGTGAACTAACATACATTGTAGTGATTATTCTACAACACAATGCAGTATTATTAGTCGTCAATCGATAATTTATCAAAGTAGTTTAATCTAGTACACCTAGATGGCGTTGATATCAAAAAGTGATTCGAAACTTATTCAGCATTTACATTAACGAGGTTATGTTACATACTTGGCAACATTATTATTTAAGCTTACCTCAACACAATGACTTGAATGTTACACCCTAACAAACTATGTTCAGATGAGAAGTGAAAATTGTGGTTTATTTTAAACAAATGTATACGCAAATTAATAAACTGCGGTGTAATCCTTTCCAGTGACGGCACAAAATGTCGACACACCTCAGTCACCTGCCTTACTATCGGTAACTGTCCGGACCCTCATAAACTGTCACGGATTAAGCGAGGCTTGTAAAATAATTTAAATAAATATTTCAACTACAGTAAACAGCGATACGAATAGTTCCAGTGGTTTAAGATCTGTGATACATATGACGTAGCTTACGCAGAGTGCAATTCTCGATAATGTTTTTGCTACTTTAAGCACCGACTTTAGGATGTTGCGATACCATTAAAGGAATTGTTACTATTTCTACTTTATTACCATTATCATCATCAACCTTTGTATTGATCCACTGTTGGACACGAGTCTCCTCTCAGAAAAAGAAGACTCAAGGGTTTCTATTTAATGGTTTCAATAAAAAGCTAATGAGGGGCGCGGGAATCACCTCGCAACTTGGTGAAAGTCAGAGCATCCTCTCTGTCTACTATGCTCTTCGTCATGCTGTTCAGGTGCAGATTGATAGACAGTGAAGTTCTATCTTAAACTCTGAACCAGCCTAACGTCTTCGAACGTAATATTAATTCAATAAACTAAAACCATCCAAAGGCCGTACGCGTCCAGCGATGCTCAACTTTTACGGTTTATATTTTTGGTATTTTATTGGTCGTATTTAACAAACAGAACAGGTGATGCGAAATTAACTGTCCGCATAATACAGATCATTTGTTAAGACTCAAAATTATAAACTGCATCGCAATCCCTTGTCAGGATATTAGGACAGTGACGTCATAAAACGTCGGCGTCCCTCAGTCCCCTGTCCTTACTATCCTTCAGTGTACCCTCATAAACTGTCAGGGGCGGACAAGTAAGCGCTTGTAATAAATTCAAATTAATTACCTTACCTTGTAAGTTGTGCGCTAAATTATTTCATTTTGATAGAAAATAATCAGACTGTATGGTTCTTTAAACAATATTATCATTATCAGGCTGTCATATCGCGCCTTGTCTAAGTCTGTCGCAACTGGAGATTTAGCTTCAGAAAGTTATAAAGCCCTACTAAAGAAATATGAATCCTAATTATTGACGAAAAAGTGTAATTAAACAACCTATAATAGCCTTTATTATAGTCTAGTGGAAAAAAATGTGTTTTGTCTCATATATTTTATACGTATTACATGATAGGCAATCTATTTGCTGCCCACACGCCTTTTGAAAACAACGAAGAGGACTGATATGATCATCTCTTCTACACGCAAGGATAAGTTAGCACAGCTGTCAAGCTACCACAGCTGTGACAGCTGTGGTAGGTTGTCCTTCGAGTGATCCCCGAAACACAAGTTGTTTAAGCGAACCATAACATACGGTACAACTGTGGGGTGGTACTTCCCCGGGAGAACCGTATATCACCTGTTAAACGACGACCAACGATAGTATTTTATTAGGCATTTATACAATTCTATTAAAGTTAATAAAGAGCGTGCCCGTGTTATGCACGCAGTTCGGTTAAGAGGAAAATACCATTGTAAAGGATCCTATCACAAGACAGAACTTAACATCATCCAAGTTATATTATTAATAGTACAAACATTCATTAAAGTGCTGTTATCCAGCAAATATTATTCATTATCGAAGATAGCAAGTGAAGAAAAACGTGGTAAAAAAGCACCCAATCACTATACATAGAGACTAAGAGTACTCAAATTTACACGAAATAGCCTTCTAGACCTTGTATCGTTTCGAATTGGCGGGTGGAACAACTGAATTTGATCCTTACGAGGAACTATTAGAGTGTAATTCGTAACGTAGTTTATTGGCCTATATAGCATCGATTTGGAACACTTGACCTCACCATTATGTAATATGCAGAGCAGAGTGTTCGTCGAGAATTTCATGTGCTATATTGCCTTAAGTGGCCAGTTAGGATATATTTCATTGATTATTCTGGAAAGAACCCGAAAATATTCCTGTGTATTGGTTTTGAATTATTCACATTCCACTTCCGGGCATGGTACATACATTTAGCTACACTGCTCTAACAAAGTTATATCCGAACATCCATCGATATCATATTTTGCAAAAGAATTTCGCAACGCATTGCAAAATGAAATAACTTACAGCCAGTTTAGTCCACAATCAAATCATAAGCAAATCAGCTGCTTATAAGCAAATTTTTAAAAGTATCCTCTAAATATGCAAGTAATATCAGGAACACCACCACATGTAGATGTGTTTCAATGCGTCACAACATGCTCCACGAAACTAGTTGTGACATCTTCGGTTGTCAATTAAAACTGAGGGCTGGCGCGTGCCGAGTGGCCACTAGTTGGGACACGACGTGTTGCAGAGGGTCTTGTCGATCCACTATATCGAGAGCGTTGGAACTTGACGGATTGGGAATTTTGTTGCATCTTGAAATCATGTTATCCTTATCAATAAAGTCAGTACTGACGCAAATAGTTATGTCCTTATTACTATAACTTTTATTATCATCAATAATTTTATCATTTAATACGAGTATCATCTCAGAATGAACAGAGTTAGAAACATAGCCTACCAGGCTGGTGAATTCGACGTTGGCAGATGCGTTCGAAAACCTTTGGAGAAATCTAAAGTATTTAGGTTTCTTACAGTGTTTCTTGAAGGTGACGTTTCATCATAAGAACGCACATCATTCCGTAAAGTCAATAATAAGTAAAAAGGGAGGCTGAGGTCTATCAATCTCAACCATCGCTGCTTCTGTTTGGAATATTTTATTTAAACAATTTAATTATAGGAAAAGAATTTGGGCCTCGAAATGAAATTGCCTCCCGTGTGTCCTCATCAAAATATATTACGTTCCTTAGAACATAATAAATTTTGATAAGATTATGAGTACTTTTATAAAGACGTTATATATTCCGTCAATAACGTGTTCCAAATTTAGAAAATTATAAAATAATCCTTATGCCTGTATCTTGCCCATTTAAAGCAAATAATATCTGATCCCATAACTTTTGTTTCTTATGGTTGAGAATAGTCAAGAATTGAAAAAGGCTGATGATGATGTCGATGATGAGATACCCGGACCCTGGGAAATAACAAGCATGTCTTTAGTATTAAGCAGTCAACTATCTTAATTAATACCCTATGAAGATATAAGGGAATTGAAATCAGAGATGAGAGATTGCATGTTTATTGTTTACGATTAAATCACAGGTCGGAAATAGTTTTGGTATATACATACATACTTAGGCGTTGAAATGTCCTTAAATAACTTTTAAGAGTCACATTTTATTTCGAATCGATATCCATTTTTAACTCTGTGTATTAGAATAAGTCCAGTACAGATAAACATAATAAAGCAGAGTTAAGCATCATAAATAAGTAACTTTAATAAACAATTTAAGTATTTTGTCACGCCATCTCATACGAATATTTGCCTGAATTTAAAAACCAAATTATTTTATTTTACACTCTCATAATTCTAAAGAATAAAAGCATATCTTGAAATGTGCATTTGGCACACGTTTCTGTACCGTTTCCAAAAAGCTGGCGATACGGAACTGTGACGTCGTAACAAATAGTCAATATCTGCGAGCACTTTCCATTTGCTGGAATGCTTTTGAGAAGACAGAATTATAGTGATGGAAAATCTAGACAAGAAGGAATGGTAAAACAGATAAAGATATTCTAATGTTAGATGATTAGGTTCTCTGACTGCCTCGTTGGTCAAGCGGTTGCAAGCACGACTGCCGATCAAGAGGTCCCGGGTTCAAATCCCGGGTTGAGTGCAATTGGATTGTTCTAATTTAGAATTTCTAGTAGTAACTCGGACTCTGGAATAGTGCCCGATGTATGGCAATAGGCTCACCACCTATTCCATGGGACTTAAACATAACTGGTGAAACATGTG
>DWMG01002313.1:0-13470 GCA_018244855.1 Elbella merops
AAAAAAAAACGGTAAGAAAAACGTCAAATAAGAAGAGAATACATAATTCCCGCCAGATATAAGTGGCGTATAAAGAAATGTAACTAACGTAGCAAAAACATTTTTAGCAAATAAAAAAAACCTTGGTATTGTGGCGCGACTAGCTCTTGCCACCGTTATAACTAGGTCAAGCTTAACGGTTTTAGTAATTGGTTATGGTATAGCCATATCTCAAAGAAATAAAATCAGTCTTGCACCCAAACAGTAAATATAATAAATAAATGTAATGCATAAAAGAATATATGTTAGTATTGATCTTAAAGATCGCTGCTGGTGGTTATGGAAAGCCTAAAGCTAAAAGAAAGTGCAATCAATTTCATTTTACATTTAATGCGAGACGTTGTTCCAACACGCGGAATGGTCGCCATTAACTAAATTTACTGTTTAGGCTGAAACAGAGGGCAAAGACGACTATAAGCCAGCTACATTAGGAATCTCACAACCCGCTTTTAGCAGCAGACCTCAATCGCCTGACGAGGTACACATATTGGCAATATGGTCTGTAACGACACAAAAATTTAATGCACCCTGCACACAATCACCAAATATTTTAGATACAGCACCAGCACCCACATATTTTGCACTGGCACCAATTTCTTAGTCAAATATTTCAGCACAAACTCTTCTTTATTTCAATATTTTTTATTTATACGAAATGTATTCTTAACAACGAGTAATATTAATAATTTATGTCACAGGATAAAAGTATAAAAAGATATGTATTATGAAGATTTAGCACTATCTTAAGAATAGTTTAAAGTGCATGATACTACATAGTCTATGTGTTCAATGTATGCGTTAACACTTTCTTTTCTATTATACGTATTGACAATATTTCCTGCTTAAGCTTTAGCTTATTAATATTGATGTTCTACTGTACAATATTATTTTCTGTACTCATGTATTCTGTCAATAATGAAAGTATTATTTTCAGTAATATATTACTTTGTAAGTACAGAAAATTGAGTAAGTATATATTTAAAAGAAAAAAACTGTAAAATCTCTTATCTGTTGGATATTTTTGTTTTCCAAACCTGTGTTATTTCCCCATTATTATAGATTGTCAGGTAATAAGGCAAAATCAAGACAAGGATTCAACGGAGGACACTTCTACTAATTAAGGACGAGTATTACTTTACATTTAATATATACATCGTATTTCAGAAAGTTGCGGTTAAAGAAGAAAAGGTTGAAGAAGAAGTTAAGAAAGCTAAAGTTACTAGTGTAAAAAAGAAGGCAGAAGATTTGCCTGAAATAGCTGATTATGATAGGCCGGACCTGGAAAAATATGAAAAGATTTCACCGACACCAACAACTAAGGAAAAGCCAGACAAGGTAAACAAAACTTTCAGAAAAGTACACGTAAATTAATACATTCACAAGATGTAAATAAATATGATATATTTATTCTCATTTAGCCGGCAGAGAAGCCAAAAGTGCCTGAAATCAAGGCGCCAGAAGAAAAGCCAGCGACACCCAAAATTGAAGTCATTCGAGAAAAATCTCCAAAACTAGAAGCGCCAAGGAAACCTTCGCTCTCCCCCGTCGCACCTGTGGGTAGACGAGGTTCTCTCATCCCTCCTCCAGAGGAGATGGGTAGACGTCCTTCCCTTATTATCAGCGATGAGGTAAGCCTCAATATGATTTATTTTAATGATAACAAAAATATTTTATATTTAGTTTATAAGTTGTCTTCAATACATGTTATATTTAGCTCCATTTCAAATGACACCAGTATAAATAAAGGTATGAACATATATTTAGATATACTATCTCTTGATTGTGCCGTCCAAACTTAGCTTAGTAAAATGTCTGGGTACAAATATCGAAATCGTAACTATTGTATATCTACTAATCTGGTTTTGTTTTTCCACAAATTACAAATTTTGAATACATTTATCGATCGACGCCATAAGCACTCGTAGAACATATTATGTAGTGTCGATATTGACGCCTAACCAATTACAAAAAAGTATGCCCACCCGTAGACACCCCGTTCTCTCAAGCCGAACCCGTAACATACACCACAGATATGCCCTATAAATTTTGCTAATAATCATCGATAGAACGATGGTGCTTCACATCAAACCTCGAACGCTTTAGTTATTATCTGTTGAAATTATTCAGTTTATCGGTTTTGAGCTTAGACTCCTTCACTCCCTGCTTCTAGATGAGCAATAGAACATTTCGCACCGTTTAAGCACAAAACACATAAAAACACAAGTAGAGATTTAGATATTAAGATCGTACAAAACGTAATCCACAGGAGAATAGAAAACTAAGACCTGGTGAGGTGATCGAAGAGAAGAAGGTAATAGCAAGACTGCTAAGAATATTTCGTGAATGCTATCCGTTATAATAATGCCGTGACAAAAGTTTAACTGTATTTCTGTACGAGGAATCTTAATGCATTTGCATCTGACGCGGTTTAAAACATTCTTCACGTCCGTCTGGATAATGGCATATCAGTACGCGTGACATCTGTTATATTCTTAAAAACTTTAATAGCTATAGGTGGAAACCATTGAAATGGCGATTTTTTTTCTGAAATATGTTATTATCCAGGGCTATGTTTCTTAAGCGTTTTGATCGTACAAAGCAAAGAACTAAATTGCACATACTTTTGAGATTCGAAGCACACAAATAAACTGCACAGCTTGTAAGCACGTCTGCACACAAATAACGGTCAAAATGATTGGTCGTGGAAACGAGGTCTTATGGAGGAAGTAATTCGATCACATGGTACGTGAAAGAAACCAATTCTTTTACACCGTGGCGAAACGGAGACTAACTAATGATTAACACGAAAAAAGTACACATAACGTAATAACTTGCACCGCTAAGGTCATTGCACAAAATAATGCAAGATAGGTTATAGGGCAAGCAAAATATAGGTAACCCAGGTTCGGCGGCAGAGATTGTAGGTAGGCAGGATAAATATGTTATCGGGGTTGTTATCAATATTTTTTTATAAAAACAGGTCACGAAATTACGTCCTGGAGAAGTTATAGACGAGAAAAAGGTGAGATCGTTTGGGTCTGGTCAATTTTAGGTGGACGCTGCTCGCTTTTGCAAAGCATTTTGTTATTTTTCTCTTTTTTTATTATCTTATTCGCAATTTTTATTATTTTTATATTTATCAATTACCAATTCCACGAGAGTATTATTGACAGTATCTCTGGTACATTACCTACATGACATACATTCGAGACTTTTTACAGATCCCACTATAATGATGATTACCAAATGTGATTACATACATATCTTGGGTAACATTACATTCAATTAATATACAAATACAAACCCTCCATCCCATAAAGTTATTCCCATACTAGACTCTTCTTGTCCATACTTGTCCAAAATGTTCATAGTTATATCCTGAACAATTACAGTTATTTCTATTTTAGATTCTTTAGTTGATTCTTTCTCCAACGAATTTAAAATCCGCTTTGCCGACTAGCGGGGGATATTCTCCAACTCTGCTGCATATAGTTTGGATTCTACAGTCATTTAAAGAACTATTCACATTTGTTCATGATTTTCTTTAAGCTCTTCGAAAAATCTGGGCTTGAAATCAAATAGTTCTTTAAAAGTCAAAGCTTCGTAGTTTTCTATAGAATTGCTTCTGTTTCCGATTTTCTACTAACTTACTTCTTACTACTTTTAACCGCTCCTCTAATTTCAAATTATAAAATCTAAAACATTAATATTAATATAACATTACACTAAATCATGACACGAAACAATAACCGCTAATTACATTATGTTAAATTTCGACAAATTACAGTATTGACACAATAATTACAAGTGCACAGTAATAATAATAACGATGTAGATGATTGTAACTATGCAAGAACTTATTGTAAGATTATTACTCGAAAATCTTTAACATTTACATTTGTAAAGTTACAAAAGAAAAAAATTCAAGAAATTGTGAGTTACAGTCATAACAGTAATCTACACACTTACATATTTACTCACACATAGAAACACAGGTATATTTTTAAATAGAGAAAATTAACAGTGAATGATTTACTAAAACCATTATTTTTTTCCAAAAAAGAAACGAGGCAGGCCGGGTGAAGTCACGGAAGAGGTATACAATATGTGTGAAAAATATATGTTTAGATTTCAATGTTATATAAGAAAATATCTTCTAGTTTCGTGGCTAACATAGATTTTTTTCCAAAGTGATTAATTCATAAATGTTTTAGTTAAACTTCCGACAAATTTTCAAAAGCACTCCACGAACCCATTTATAAAATTTGCGATAACCATAGTAAAATTGGTTTCAAAGATTTTCAAGATTTTGATTACGTGAACTTAAATTTAGTATAAAAGGTCGACATTATTACATATTTTAACAGCACCATAGTAAATAAATATTAATAATTATAAATAATAGTGCAAGTAACACTTTACCGTACTAATTCTTAAATAAAGGTTTAACAAATTGCTTAACGCAAAATGATTCTCCACTCACGGTCTTAATGAATACAGATGTTGTTTTTAACGAAACGGCATCAAAATTCGTAACGTAGCTAACATCTATAATCACGTTTCATTTAATTGTTACAAATAATAATTCCATAATAAAGAATTAACTGTATATCGTAATATTAAAATGCTATCTAAATCCATGCTATCCAAATAACTCTTGCCACTTTTGCTTTTAACAAACTTAAATGACACATAAAATGTACGATTCCTTCATTCTTCTTCTATAAACAGATTTCTATGTTTGTATTTGTTTTTTTTTCTAATTTCTATTACTGTAATGAATAAATAATAATTTACTTGTTATTATCTAAGTAACTTTCGTATGATGCCACGAAACATCTGAAAACGTAAACACATGGCTCAGATTCCATTGCGCTGTCGTGTCCAATTATGTCGTAACGTACGTTTATAAATCAAACCATTATAGAATCGAATTCTAAACAAAGATTCTATTATTATCGACCTATGGATTTAGATTAGTGCCAAAATGTGTCTCCATGACGCAAATAATGCAACTGGATATCTTTAGAAAATAAACTACGTCATTGTCATGGCCGATATTACTATAAAAATCGTTAAAGTACGTCATGTAATAAGTAAACAGTTACTTAGATTGTAAAAACTTGAAGAATAGGAAGGAAAACAGGCAGTTATTTGTTTAAAATTGGCATCCAATCAATGTCGTTCTGTTACAGCAGACAGAGAAAGCAATATGATGATAGATGTTCATAGATAATGACAAATTGCTCAACTAGATCTTGGCGTTCACAGTCAATCAGGAGAGTATCGATTTTAATTAGAGCTAACCTTGAAAAAGAACAAATTATGGTGATGGAAATAGAGGTATTGAAGGTGTATAAATTTAAATAATTGAAGTAAATCTGATAGATATGCTGAATGAATAATATATCTAACTGCATTGTAAAACTTCACAAGAGTTACAATGAGGAGTTCCAATGATTGATGGTTACTTTTATAAATTTGGCCAAAAGAATTAGGCCAAGAACTAATCAAGGTGAACTTTATATCAACAACCCTTAACTACTATTAGTTGTCAGATTAGGTGAGTTATGGTCGTGTACTGTATTGTTAAATAGACGTATTTCTCCACTGAATTCACCTGTCATATGATTCAACAGGCAACAGTAATAATTACTTTACCGGCATGAAGAATAATTACTTTTCCGCGTTTTACTCCAAATACTAGTCTAATTTTTTAGCAGCACAATGGCATTTAATGTACATGAATATATACAATATGAATGCAAGAATTCAAAAATAACGGAAGTCAGACAAAATATCTGGAGGAAAGTTTGTTAAGTTTTCTCAACGCTCGAAATGATTCGTAAAATAGTAATTCACTTGATATTTATAACAATAGCGACTTGGACTATAACTTATTGATTAATATAGTTCATATTAATAAGTTGAAATTGAATATAGAAATGCAGGGTGACATTATTATAAATAAACAACTGCTAGAAATATCAAGGAATGTGATTGATAGACGTGATGGGAACGAGAATACCTTATTTGATGAGCGTGGGTCGGTTATTCTCGCTGTGGGCTGATCACAATGCTGACGCTACAGCAACATTTGGCATGAGCATAGATCGAAGTGATATTGGCTATCAGTTCCATACATTAACTACTTTATCAGCGAATGTACCTAATATTTAGCCAAGAAAACGTAACAAAAAAAACATAACAATATGCCTGTAATTACTAAGGGAGAAGGCGTTACATTTATATCCCACCTCGGAATAGCCAAGAAAACACATACAAAAATTAAGAAAGCAAACATACCTTCATAAGAAATACGTATAAGTACGATTCGTATGTGGGTAAACTGACAAGTATTTCAAAGAAACAATTAATGCTCTCCATTTCAAAGACATGCCGTTGAGTTTAATGATTTACTGTATGACATTTCAAAAGGGAGAGCGGTAACTAACGGCTTTAGAGAATTGTAATATATATTAGATCTGTCATCAATGTATAACAGAAGGGTCGCCTCGTTAACGATGCGCGGAAATTCGAGGTTAGGTCGGTTTGCCAGTGATGACAATCATTTGAGTTATAAGAATTTATTCCTGGACGCCAATCAATCTTTCGAACACCTTACGCAACCACTCAATCTTGTTTGTACAAAAACAGACTGCAACGCCAAGACATTTAATTATTCGTAATGAATTTATCACACAATTCGATGTCGATATTGTTGCACGACCTTTTTCTATAGCCAAAGCAAATTTCATTATGTTTCCTGATACGCCCATTTTATATATACATAACAATCATTCAGAATCCATACACTTCAAATGGATAAAAAAGTTGATGAGTTGCTACAAATGTTATTGCGTGTAATCTCCATTTAAACGGTTTCCTGACGGCCAAAATTACCGTGGAAAGTACTCCAGATATCGGACGACGACAACTTCACACATATGTTAACAGCGTCGTCCAAGTACACACCACATGGATGGCTCACCTTAATCTGATAATTAATTGAATTGGTCTGCTGATTTGTGTTGTGCACAAATAGATGCCCGCGCTCCCCCCGCCCCACCATAGCAAGGCGACCATGTCGGAGCGACCCCTTCTTCAGTCTTTTGACATACGCGCCCATTTTTAGATGGAACGACCCATATCGAACAACCTGTAATCGAAAATTTTAAAAAACCAAATCGGGTGTAACACCGAAACAATAACAAATAGACAACATTTTTGAGCATTTAATTAGGAAGCGATAATTTTAAGAAATGTGTGATAAGGATATTTTTAATTATTTTGTGAATCTTTTTTTCAATTAAAAACTAACTGTCAAGCGTAATGAATAATTCTGTGACATAGCGATGGAACTGTGATAATTTCTGTGATTTTGAGATACTTTAATAGAAAAGTATATGTTTTTTGATTTTTTTCGTGGCATCATCGTAATATTTATGTGCTTAACACGATGGCAGCGGTTGCAAAAAAACCACTTGCCATACCTAAACCAAAGGTCGATCCGGTAAGTATTTAAACTTTATACTTATTTCTTTTACCCCTTGTTGTTTAATTTCTGGGTGATTCGACATGTCATCGAAGTATTGTCTGTAGATTTTAATTGATTTACACGCTGATTAAGAGAAATTGAATTTTATTATTTAACCATTTTGATTTAAGTATTTTTGCCTATCTTTAAAATTACGTAAGTGACTTCTATATGTTCTGTGAAGCGAGTTAATTATAAGTTCTCTTTAGAAGGCATATTAAATTAGAACCCTTTTTACTCCCGTACATAACGTGATTATGTGTATGTTCCAGTCTGGTATTATTTTAGTATACTAAAAGTTTTATCGGTAATATATATTTATACACTTGAATTTATGACTTGGCCGAGACTGCAAGGTAAAAGCTTGAGCTGATGAAAGTCAGATTTAAAATATCTAATGGGTCGAATAAAATTTACCTACGTTTTTTCTTATTAAAATTGATTAAGAATATAGCCCAATAAAATAAGTCTCCCTTTATAAATTTATATGGTAACATCACATTTACATAATGCCTGTAATAAATAAATAAGTATTGTAACATAACAGAAAAAAAAATTCAAAATAATTGTGCCTATATAAAAAGAAAACCTTTTGAGAATTTCTAAAGCTAATTATATAACCGATCTCTGATTGTATTTTGATACATACACGAAAATTTCCATGAAATTTCAAATTTAAGATTTCGATTTTCTCTTTAATTGATATTCCAGAAAAGTTTAACAAGTCGTTCTCGAGTTGTAATTATTTCGAAGTCTATGTGGAACACTTGTGCCACATATATCAGGAAGTCCAGATCTTCATTGTCGGCTCGTTTGGCCAACGCGTATGATGTACCGCATCTGTCATAACACAACTAATGCGTCGTGTATTTAGTTACAGCATAATTTTTCAATCTATATTTAATAAGATCTAAATCTTCAGAGGTATTTCGATGACTTTCGGACTTATTGATATTGAACAGCAACGCAAATATCTGGATCAAGGGTGTTGTCTTGTGAATTGTGACCTGTTGTATCGAGCTGCAGTAATTTCTCATATGGAATAAATGTTTTAGTTCTGATATTAAAACTGGATTCCGTCAATCAGAAACGACGCATCCGCAATTATTCTAAATAATGACTCTGTTTAACTTAGAAATGTACGGTTCCATGGTTACTCGATACCAGGCAACAATATAACAACAAATGTAACACAGAAAAACTAATTTAATGTTTCAGGAACTTTGTCTTAACATTTTAATTCGTCGTATAAATATAAATTTCCTTTTACTTTAGACTTTTCGCATTTGCTGCGTTGCAGTTAAAGTTCGTTTTATATGAAAGTCAATTAATTTCATTTTGATTTCTTTTAAAATTAAGTATTAAATCTTTCATACCTTTAATTGCTTTTTTATAATTTCTATGTTAGTTTCCTTCGTGATT
This sequence comes from Elbella merops, assembly GCA_018244855.1. NCBI lineage: Eukaryota > Metazoa > Arthropoda > Insecta > Lepidoptera > Hesperiidae > Elbella > Elbella merops. The sequence continues at coordinate 8,999 of DWMG01002313.1, forward strand.
AACATTTACTGGACCGTGGTCTGTGGTCAGTGGAAAATATTATTAATATTATATTTATTATATAGCGAAGGAAGTCTGGAGATGCTAGAAGACCTTCCATTCAGGATTTGGAAGATCTCATCAACAAGCCATCAACACCCTTGAAGCCTATTGGAGATAAGGAAGGCCCACCAGTGGTAGATGTTCAAGAAAGTTACTCGGCTGTTGAAGGTGGGATATTGAACTTAGCTTATATTTAATGTGGTCTTTTAAATATCTGTAATGAGTACGTACAGCCGACGATTTAAAAATAGTTTTCCTTCAGTACCTAAATATAATGCATCCCAAGACTTCGAAAACTGATATCCTAATTAAATGCTGGTGACCAGTAAATATCATCGAGGTGACATCGTTGTTGCAATCTATTTCTGGCAGATGGAAATACTCGTATTACGATGATTGCAGAATATTTCATTTTAATTTCTACCGTTTTGTGCTTTAAAATTACACAACAAAGATAATATGTGTTGTGGTCAAAGTGTGAATTGAAGGACTATAGACCTGAAAAATATCATAAACTAAAGTCAAAAAGTGCTTTAAAATCATACACAAAATTCGTCTGTAAAAACAGAGATCTACAAAATTTATACTTTGAATTTCTTCACTTAATTATTATGCCGACGTTGTTGGTCGACTGGTTGCAAAACGCGACTGCTGATAGACAGGTCCAATACCAAGAGGCACGAATCCCGGCTCGGGTAGTATTGGATTTTTATCACTTGGATTTTATAAGTTAAATTTCTAGCAAAAATTTCTAGTAGTGGGTCTGAGTCTGGATCTGTCTCCGGTGTATTGCAATAGATTCACGACCTATTCCATGGGACATAAAACGTAACTGATGAACCATGGGAGTGTAATACATTTCCCTGCCTACCCCTTCTGGAATTGCAGGTGCGATGCTACGTTTTCTTACGTATTATTATTCTTCAATTAAAATAAGACTTTTAACAACAGACCAAACTGGTTACATCACCGTGCAAGTGGAGGGTAACCCAGCGCCCTCATTCAAGTTCTACAAGGGTGTGGCGGAGATCATCGAAGGTGGCCGTTACAAGTTCATCACTGACGGTGAAACCGGTCTCGTTACTTTGTGCATGAGAAAAGTCAAGCCGAACGATGAAGGAAAATACAAGGTCGTCGTCAGCAACATCCATGGCGAAGACTCCGCTGAAACCCAACTTTATGTGTCTGGTAAGAATTAGCTTAGCTTGTGACTTTTCTTCTTCCAGTTCCAGAAATTGTACTGATAGCACGTACTTTATTAGTTTTTCGTTCTTTTATTTCGGTTTGCAAGGATACATAGGTAATTTTTATCACCGCTTTTATGATCCTAAAAGTATCAGTAGTACTAGTAGTATATTGGTCTGTATATCCAAGAATTAAACTTTTTTTTTCTAACGATATAACAATATCTAAGGAAAGACGTTAATTATTTATTATATTACTAATTGAATTAATGATGGTGAAGTTAATAAAAAATAATTACAGGTTAGTTTTTTTAACATAATTTCAACGTAATTGCAGATGCCAGTGGCATGGACTTCCGAGCTATGCTCAAGAGAAGGAAGTATGCCAAATGGGGAGAGAAGAAGGAAGACCCTGATTGGAACTTGAAGGAAACTGAAAAGCCTATACCGGCACTTAAGAAAGTGGAAAAGGTAGGAAATCGGATCTTGTTTTATTTTCTATATAAAAGCCAAAAAAGAACAACTAAAATGTATAGATATGTGGTGACTACACGAGTAATAAGTGTAGGATAAGAATTTAGACGAAGTTGGTGATATGAATGCTTGGTGAGTGTAATATAAAATAAATTAAAGCAATTATAAAATAATAAGCAACAATAAAATGTGTTGTTAAATTATGTTGAAATTATATAATGTATATATTGTTAAATAAATGCTTTATTATGATAATTTCAATATAATTTATCATAATAATAAAAAACTAGGGACAACTCCATCGGCCTTGTACAGTTCTGAACAAATAAAGCAGTGCTAATGTCAAAATTACGCATAGCATGACATTTTGCGAATAGATAATTTTTATTTTACTAGCTAGCTTGTAACATGGACCCCCTTCATAATATTTTATATTGAAAGCCTGAGCACTAAACATAGCCTTATGATACATACAATCCCTTTAGCTCCATAGATATAAATATATCAAAGTAGTTGTGAGACAAAGTCATCACCATACCCGAAGTAACTTTTGATACAATTCCATAATCTTTGCATTTATGTCCTCCAATATTGGTATTGGAAGTATATTATACCCTTTATTTTTTACGTGATCGGATATGCATTAAGCAAAGAGAATAAGGATATCTCTGCGAAACATCGTATGCATCATGACCATGATATTTGATTCTTAGGGCTTAGAGACTGGATATTTCGAAGACGACGGTGAAATTGTCGTCGTTTCGGAGGGTGTCGAGATGTTTAGATTCCCTGCCGACAGGCGCAGAAGCTCTAGCAACTGGTCCTGGTTTAAGGTCCTCACTATTTCAGAACACAGTACTTTCATTCATTCCATCTTACATGACTCTTTATACTTTTACATTACCGCTTACAAATTTATCTATATCTAACAAATCGATATTAATATTATTATACTCTAATTATAGATTTTTATTACTTTGATTTATTAGCAAAGGAAACTTGGACTCCTTTAATAATATTAACAAGAAAAACGGTATGTCAAGTAGTGGACATAATGAGTTGGGAAATGTCACTTATGACATTTCTGTTTGAAAGATAGTAACACGAGCAGTGTAATAAATATAGTAATAAGATCAAATCCTTGAGGATGGCTTGGCGGTTAATGAAAAAAATATTTATGTCATTACATGTTAGTATTAAATACATTGAATAATTGGCATAGCGAGGTGTATTTGAAATTAATTACTGTAAGGAAGTTAAACAATTGCACTTATGATGGTCGTTGACTTTTTGTCGGTAATTTTTCCGATTTGAAGGTTTTAAAATGTTCATACTGATTAATAATGTCTTTAAGTATACTTGATACTTTGGGTACAATATCCGTTACATATTTTGATATTCCGTTATATACTTCTGATCTTCTTTATCTTACTTCTTTTCTTGAAATTGTCTTGAATCTTACTACTGATAGCGGCATTACAAAATTCTTCAACATGCTTAAAATTAACATAGCTGTTGTTCTACAAATAAAAAAAACACAAAATAAACATATATGAGTAACATCTGCTATCGATTCTAGGGAATATATCAAATAAGGAGACGTATGTCTCTGCCAGAATTAATACCTGATTGGCCCGACTTGATGGAGGCTGTCAAAACGAAGGTTCGATAAAAAGGACGAATAAAAGTAAACCTTAAAAATTGATAGACTTCTGTTCTATTGAAATCTTATACAATTCGAAATCTTGCATAATTTGCAACAAGAATTCAAATTTCCCAAAAATTTTATTAAACGTCTCATATAATGTAAGAAAAAAAACATAAGACACGCTCACATGCGTAATGTATTTCAATAGGACAGACAATCTATTTTAAATAATGGAGTGAAACAAAATGATAAATGAAATAACTAAACTTATCCTTTAAGGTTAGGGTCTACAACAAACGATATTAAGAAAAGTTGGTTGGAAATTCTTAAATGTATTTTTGTCAAACTTGTTTTATATGTTGTTGATCCTAAATTTGAAGCGATTTAAATAAAAACTGCATAAATAATGAATTTAATAAATAACTTGCACAAGGTTTTTGTATCACCACTTCACGTTTCTTCTTTAACTTCATTTACAGGGAATGTAAGTGGAATGAATCGGGTGATGGTTCACTCTCTGTTGGATTGTTCTTAGACATATTTGATTACAGGTTTCTTTGTGACGTCGAATTGAGGAGCTTTTTCACGTCATTTAAAATTGACTTCTGTTCATTTACACCATTATTAATTCCAGCTGATGCATCCGGTGTTGCAGATTTTGGAATTTTATTTACATTAGATGTGCTGGCTAAAACTTTGATTAAAGACTTTTTGAAAGCCAGTGCAATCACCTTCTATCTTTCTATACCTTGGTCGCTGTTACGCATAGTGACACATTATTTACACATATATTATATTGTACTGAGACACTAGATTTTCCTTATCGGGTATCTCAAGACCTGTTAGGTACTACGTAAAAAATTTACTAAGGATTTGTGGATATTTTGTAGAGATCCCATAGTAGAAGACCGTCTCTTGCGGAACTGATTCCGGATTGGCCGGTGCTGCACTCGTTCAAAAGAAACGAGGTTTGACACCGAACGCTCTATCGTCATTTCCTCGTTAGACGACACAATGCATCTTGAATTGTACCACTCAATGCAATTATTTGTCGCACGAGTCACGTCACGAACACTGGAGCATTAAATTTGTCCAGCAAGATTTTGTGATAAACATCTTGCACT